>CAJUYI010006766.1:0-13157 GCA_910591695.1 Galerucella pusilla
ACCGTTTAAGTGTGATATTTGTTCAAAATTTTATAAATCGAAAAATAGTTTAACAAAACATATAATTTCTCATACAAGGGAATAACTATTCAAATGTGAAGTATGCTCGAAATGTTTTATGTATAAATGGTCTTTGAAGAAACATTCGCAATGCCACAATGTAAAATAATGACCACGCCAAGTTCTTGCGTAACTAGCTCTAAAAGGGTATGGGAAAAGGACTCGGTGCGCAACTAAATGAGAAAATCATTGTCACCTTACTGTGGATCCAGGCGATCTATTCTCAAAGAGTTAGATGCTAGATTGTACTTTAATCCATCAGGAATTATACAAACTCAAATGCTACGGAAAAATGTCACTGTTTGATAATAGAAGAGTTAATAAACACCCTTTTGGTAGACATTAAAAAGAAAAGAACATAATAATAATAATTATGCTTTATTTATCATGGATAATGTTAACAATAAAAATACATATTCAATAAACAGATGATCAAAAAATAATTAGATAAAACGAAAAACAATGCAAAAAGTAAATTGTGAATTATAAAATATTAGTAGGTATATAAATATATAAGATGTAAACATAACATATAAATAGAAATGTACAATAAGTTGGAAGATGATGAAACAGCAGAGCATATAATTTGTGCCTGCCCCGCCGCGGCTCGAATCAGGTATCTGATGTTTGGCAGGGTCTCTCTCTCGCCCTCGGACCTGAAATATCATTCACCAAATAAAATAATCGGCTTTGTTAAGAAGCTGAATTTGCTTGGTGAAATCTGAATAGGTGTGAGCCACAATAGACTCTTGTGAGTCGCAGTGGAGGGCCTTATAGACCCACTCACCACACAAACCTAACAATAAGTAATATAAATAAAATAGTATAAACAAATAAACAAACAAACTGTACCATAAATAAACAGAAATATGTATAAAGTAACCCGAAAATAATTTAAAGTATAATACTAGTAAAATATGAATTGAAACATGCACAAAATAAAATATAAAAAGCATAAAAAGTACTGTATAAGCAATTACAAAAAAATATAAAATATTATAAGAAATGTATATTATTAAAAATAAATATGACTTTAAATATGAATATGAATATATAAATATGAACCACTATAAATATTTCTGTAGGATTACTGTTAATGTATATAATCAATGATTTTTTAAATATTTCTACATTTTGACTTACTTTTATGTACTGTGGTAAGTTATTAAATTGTGCAACACCTTTGTGGAATAAATTATTCATTGAACTTCCTTTAATCGTTGTTTTCACATAAAAATTGATTGAATTTGCTGATCTTGTGTTTTTATCATGTATCTGTGAGATTGGCACTAGTTTACTATGTAAATATTGCGGTAAGAGATTATTGATAATTTTGAAGATGAAAATCATTGTTTGTACATACAGAAACTTCTCAATTTTTAACCAATTTAAACAATTTGTCACTCCACACTAGTATACCTATTGCATCCCAGAATTACTCCCATCGCCTTGTTTTGAATAATTTGTAATCGTTCATAACTAGCTCTAGAACAAACTGTATAAATTAGCGAACAGCAGTAATAAAAATGTGGTAGAATTAATGTATTGTAAACCGTAAGCTTAGTATGCATTGACAGAAATAGTGAAATTCTTCTTAAAAAACCAACTTTTTTTCCAATTTTCATACATATTATGTAATCTATGTGACTATTAAATTTAAGTTCATGGTCCATCATAAAACCTAAATATTTTATTTCATGTACACACTCCACTCTCCAGGTCCTGATCATTTATCTTAACACTCAAATTAAGGTTTAAAAATTTAGCACGCAAAATAGGACCGCCAATGAACATAAATTTTGATTTGGATTCATTTACTTTTAGTTTATTGATCTTAAATATGTCAGATATTTTTTTTAATTCCGAATTGACTGTTTCTACAACTTCAACTGGGATACTTAAGGTTTGAGTAGCCATAAATAATCGAGAAATCAAGAAAATCCCGCCAAAAATTTACAAACATGTTCTCTAAAGTTTTTTCATTATATAGTGTGTCTACTTAAGTTGGAACCATATGGAAAACTTTTTTATTAGTGGTTTTATGAAAAAGTTATTCTTGATAGAAAGTTCTGAAGATATCAATTTTTTCAAGCAGTATACCAGGTTTGTCAAAAAATTTGAATTTTGTGCAAGAGTAAAGTATCTTTATTTTTAACAATTCAGAAAAATGTTATGCAGTAAAGTTGTTTTGAATTAAAAGTTATATTCAAATATGCAATTACAGCCATCTATTATGAAAATTCAGGTTTTGTGATTATTTACCAATAATTCCATATCAATTATTCTGGCTGGATACAATGTATCTCTCTTATCTCTATTTACTACTGTTTTTGAACCACCTTGCAATTTACATACGTAATGAATGCATAATAACTATTTATTATAGAAATTTAAAAATACACACCTACAAAGAATATTTATTAAAAAGAAACAAACATAATTTTTATAAATTTTAATTCAATGTCCTACAACTTCGACATATCCACATTCTCTTTGTAAACATTCAATTGTTCTTTTGTCATACTCTTGTATCACTTTCCGTATCATATTTGGAGTAATTTTTTGGCATTCTTCAGAAATAATCCTCTCCAAATGGTCTACATCATCAAGAAGGTGGGCAACAGTCCATCATTCAGCACCGCCAATCCGTTGGATGTCAACAGTTCCTCCAGGATCTCTCCTCTCCTGTCCGTTTTTCTCCCTCCCCAGGCAGTATTCTTGGCATTGAAGTCGCCTGTCACCATTCTTCTTATAACTCTTCTTTTCCCTTTAGACACCCTAAGATCTTCCTCCAGTCCTGTCATACTCCTCTCATATTCTTCTAGGCTGACATTTGGACTTATACACACTGTACACCACCATATCTCCAATTCGCACAACCACCCAACCGTTACCCTTCCTCCTTTCATCCGCCCTCATTCCTTCTCCCACCACTCTTATTCCTGCCTCTCCTGTATCATCCATTATCCAACCTTGCTTTCCCACATATCTAGCATTCACCCCAGATCCACACACCACATCCACTTCCCTCCTACCAATTACCTCATCTAGAACATCATGTGCTACTTTGCATTTCCCTAAATTTATTTGTAACACCCTCCATCCCTCCTCCACATTTTTTCTTCCCGAGGTCTGTTCTCCCTTCCTCCTATTTGACGGACTCATCCCCTCTAAGGGGTCCAGAGGGTCCCTCCCATTTTTTCCATCTTCGTCTCCATTAACTACATCAACTACCTTCCTCCCCCTACTACACTCTGTCTCCCCTGGCTTGTGTCCCCTTTCCCCACATACCCTACAAAGGAAGGCTTGCCGACAATCTCTGGCCATGTGCCCCACGCTCTTACATAGCCAGCATTCCCTTATCTTCTCTACTCTCCTTGCCTTACATCCCGCTACCTGATGGCCCTTCATTCCACAACCAAAACATCTGCCCTCCTCTCTCCCCTCTATTATATTTACCCTATCAAGTCCAGCTTAATTTCCTGTTTTCCTAGTTAGGCTACCGCCTTCTCACATTCCACCCTCACCACCGCCATTTTCATGCCGTTCCTCTCCCTCACCACTTTCAACACCCTTGTCCCTTCCCCAATCAGTTCCTTTATTTTCTTACTCACCACACCATCTTCCAATCATGGATCTATCCCTACCATCTTAATGGTTTTTGTTTCCCTCCCCGCCTCCACTGCCCTAGCTCCTGTCACCTTTTCCCCATCCTTCAGAATACCCCTCACCTCAACCCCCTTCTTCGCCTCTATAACCACCTCCCTGTTCCTTGAGACTCTGAGTCTATCCACCCACTTTCCTTCCATCTCCGTCAGACTCTTTGCCTTCTCTCCATCCTATCTTCTTCTCTTTTCAACTTCTCCAATTCCCTGGCTCGACTTTTGCTCTTCCAGCCCTTTCACCCTCTTCTCCAGTCGCCTTACCATCTCCTTCAATACCTCTACACTCTCTTTCCCTTCCTCCTTCCCATTCTCCACTTCCTCCCGTCCTTTCTCCTTCTGTTTCCTCTTCTGCTCCTTATCTTCCAAAGGCGATACCTCCTTCCTTTTCACCCCATTATCGCTCCACTCACTGGTCTCTCCCGCCTTAACAGGTGTTCGTTTCACCAGCCTCGATTTTCCAAAGATTCCCTTTCCTTCTCTCTCTTCCTCCACTGCTTCTTGTTCCATTTTCCTTGCATCCATATTACATCCCACGAGTAGCTACCCACCACCACCACAGAGCCCCGCTTGTGGTGGTAAGGCTGGATACTACGGGAGGTCACCAGGTATCCCGAAGGCACCGTTCCTGACTGACTTTCGCGTAGCCATTCATCTATTGTCACGGTAGCTAACAACGTAGATTACGGATTGTTTAATCGAGGTTTACTCCTCTAGGCTTTTGCCACGGTTGCCTCCGGACGCAGTGGCTGCCGCTGCCTACAATCACACAACATAGCTGCCTCCCCTATGCTGCTGGTTTTTTTTATCAAGGTTTACTACTCTATTCCCTTTGATCCGCGAGCAACTATTCGGGTTCCCATATTGGAGCCTTATTTACTGCTTATCCCGAGGGTTGTCGGTCATGGAGGCCCTTACAACTCGAAGAGCACGAGTCCCCTGACCACCAACTCCCTCTGGAGACACCCTATCAGCCATTGGGACGCACCGTGTCGGGTAGGACAACCCTTCTACGAAGACTTGTATGAGAGATTAGGGGTGAATCACTTCCAGCCTCCCTCATCCAACCCTCCGAAGCACGGTTGGAAATTTGTCTAGGAGAATTGGAAAGGTATTGATTTAAAAATGGAAGCAAAAAGTTAAGCAAAAAAATGGACCATCACCCCTGAATTTTCCAAAACTCGTCGGAGGAAGGTAAAACGCCATTTTAATGAGCGTTACGAAGATGAGCGTCTTTAAGATTCGGAAAGTGTGTTCAACGTGAGCATATTTTATTGAGTATTGGACATTATTATAAGCCAACTGAAATCGCGTTTATTGATCTCCAAAAATCCCAAGTTTTTTCCTGTAGTCTAGGGAAAACATACAAAGTTGGCAACAGCGTGAAAAAAAATGTCTGAAGCCGTTCAGTCAAAAGCGCCTCTCGATATCTGAATCAGTTTCCAAGTTATGGGCTCATAAAATGTGTCGGAATTCAAATGATCACCCTGTATTAATAAAATTGAAGAACGTGTCGCGGGACACACGGTAAGAACTTTAGTTCGTTTTAAGCAAAAATCATATTTTTGAATCAATAAATAAATACACATATTAATATAAGAATTTATTTTACTCAGAATGAAACTTCATTTAACAAAAATATACAGTAGTATTAATTATAAAAATCTTATCATTAAGTTGATTGTCACAAAGTACATATTAAGTATTCTATTAACTGTAATTAATAATACAATGTTTGCTGACAATCAACATTTTGCGCCGAGAGATTAGCTCGTAAGACTGAGGCGAGAGCCCACGCGCTCAAGGCACATAACGTAACGTAACGGTCAGATCATTTGCGTCGCGACTCCCAGCGCTCCAGCCTAACGTAAAGAACTAAAGTTCTAAAAAATTGATATTTACATATTTTGTTTTGCTTCATTTGGTTTTGTTTTTAGTTGTTCTCTGTATTTTTTTGACGCTGCGCAGGGTTTTTTTGCTTCTGTTATTTGATTGTTTTCGTAGAATGGTGTAAAATGTAGACCAATTAAATGAAGATGAATGAAGTTTTGTGTATCATTAACTTTATAATGACAAAAATAAATTTCAGTCTTATTTGTATTTTTGTTAAAATAATGATAATGTACAGGGTTATTCATTATAAATGTTCCAGCCCCTACCATAGTTATTATTGTACAAACAAAAAAATTTTGAATAAAAGTTGTGTGGTTATAAACTAATTTTATTATAACGTTAACAAAAGTACAGTGGCGTGCGTAGTTTAGGGGACACAAAAAAATTATTCGTTTTTTTAAATGAGACACCCTATATATTATTGAATTTTTGAAAATATGTTCTTCTGATTTCAAAAATATACCATGTCATACCCCTATCTTACACCGTTCTTTAGATATTAAATAAAAGTTTTGGTCAACATTTAATTAAAATTACAAATAATAGATAACGAATATAACAGAGATAACTTTACAATTATAAATAAATAATAACTTATAAAAGTTATTTGAAGTGTCCACCATTATTTTCAATACATAATTGAAAACGTCTGGTTATATTTTGAATTGTATCAGAAATGGCTTGATTGTTTACATTTAGATTATTTATTTCTAATTGAATTCGGTCTTTAATGACTTGAATACAGTCATCATTATTAATTATTGTCTTAGAAACCCCCCAAAAAATGAGTCCATAGGGGATAGATCCGGACTGTTAGGAGGGTATTGGGTATTTTTTATCATGTTTAGGCGTTTCTCAGCGCATGGTGAAACGTAAATTCTATTTTTTCATTCCAAAATCTGATTTAGGTATTACCTGACATTAGGAAATAGTTGGTGAAATCGGACATAAGAGTTTTTCTTCCTGATTTTTTTATTGGTTTTATCAATATTTTTCTATTCTCCTTGTTTTCCCATGACCTACGATTTTTCCTATTAAAAACTCCAGCCGTAGAAAAGGACGATTCATCGGTCCATAATATTTTAGTCAAATAATCAGGATCTTCATCTAACTTTTGGAGCATTTGACGGCAAAACTCAAACCTTTTCCTTTTATATGAGCCTCTGTCAAAACTTGTACTGGTAAAATTTTATATGGTTTGTAATTGTTAGTTTTCAACGTACGTTGTATTTTAGAGTAACTCATATTTAAATGAGCTGCTGCATTATTTATACTACATTCAGAATTTTATAAAAAAAAATATAGTGTTTCAAAAAACTTCTCAAGAATACCTATAAGACGGCTTACCTTCGAAATAAAGCAGTATATCTAATTGATCTTCGTTGTTTGCATGAACTAGTCGCCTTTTTCTATTAAAACCACCGATATTATTTACCTGTTGGTAAATACGTCTGAACGTATTGTCTGCGGCTGTTGGACGATTTGGATACAACTCCCTGTATGCTCTTTGCGCTGCACGTTTATCTTTGTTATTTTCTATATAGCAAGTGAATATTTGAATTTTTTCTCCTACACTGTAAACCATTTTGAATGTTTTAATAATGATGACATTTAATAAACATGACAGTTGTGATTTTCATAGCTTTCTTTGACTTTTCAATATTTATAGTATTATTTATCCTTTAATATCTCAAGAACGGTGTAAGAATGGGGTATGATATGGTATATTTTTGAAATCAGAACAGAAACATCTTTTCAAAATTTCAATAATATATAAGGTGTCTCATTTAAAAAAAAAAAACGAATAATTTTTTTGGGTCCCCCAAACTATGCACGCCACTGTACTTTTGTTAACGTTATAATAAAATTAGTTTATAACCACACAACTTTTATTTAAATTTTTTTTTGTTTATACAATAATAACTATGGTAGGGGCTGGGAAATTTATAATGAATAACCCTGTACACAAATGTTTTGATCATATTCTCTTGAAAATATAAATAAGCAAATTCAGTATCACCTCGAAGTATCGAGATTGCGGTAAGCGGTTCTGTGTAATAATCCAAATAGGTAATTTGAATTTAGAAGCCGTGACCGCAAGTTTCTCGGCGAGATCTGAAGCTGCATAATTCTTATTACAGAATCGATGAAGCAGTTTCCGGGAATGTCACGAAGATAAATGTTTGTATCTTGTTGTAAAATAACTGACGGGGTTGCACATATCAGATGTTATTCGAATGGTGCTCTAAAAGAATCTTCTATACCATTGCTGCCAGATAATGGCATTATTATTTCCTGAGTACTGTTAATTGTACCTTCACTTTCTAATCGGAATATATCTTGACAATCCATCAATTCTTGATTACTTTGTTTCGTCAATTCTTTTAATTGTTCAGAAAAAGCTGCAATCTTTTTGCGATACCAATATTGTTTTTGAATATGTGCGTGTCTAATCCTCTTCTCTTTTCGTATTTCTGGATTGCTAAAATTTATATAATAATTTATCATATTAATATTTGTATAATATTGTTTCCAAACATAACAAAAGTAATATACAGTGTGGAAACTACTTATGGAATAAAATTCTTTATGTCATTATTTTAGAAAATTATAAAAAATGCCGCGACACGTCAACTTTTGAATTGAGTTGTGCGTTATGTAAACATAAATTTAAATGTACAGGGTGATTCACGCAGGTATGCCATAGTCGGTGTTTTTGGAACTTTAGTTCTTTACGCCAGGTTATGTTTGAGCGACCAGGGGTCGCGACGCAAAAGATCTGACCGTTACGCGTTACGTTACGCTGCGTTATGTTACATTGCTTCGTTATGTGCCTTGCTTTTGCGTGCTTGTGCCTCCTTAGTCTCTCTCTCGTTTACGAAGCAGCGATTCATAATAATAAATATGCTCATACCCGGATTCGAACCCGGGCCGCCCGCATGCAATGCGAGCATTCTAACCACTGAACCACCGATGCTATATTCAAATTCTATGCAAAGCTGGTATTCGCAGTGCTAGTGATCTACTTGAATTTGTTCGGATAAATGTTTACTATTATTTCCATAATTTTTTTTGCGCGATTAAGGGGTCTAGCTACTTTTCGAAATACAGGGTGTTGAAATTTTGAAAACTTGAATGTTTTAATTCCATAACTTTAAAATGGATTGATAAATTGATTTGACATTTGGCAGGTAGTTTTTAAATGCAAAAGGGCATATTTTGAAAGAAATTGTAGTTTGTGCAACTAGTGTGGATATGATGGCCATATTGCACGAGGACGAAGATGAAGCACGACGCCGTAGGCGGAGTGCTCAATCGTTCAAGTGCGATATGGACAATCCACACGAGTCGAGCAGCATATTTTTTCTACGACCCACTTAGGAAAAAATCTAGAAAATAAAAATTTCTATAAACTGTAATATAACTTCAAATTAAAAATTTAACAATTCAATTTTATGTTTCCACTAATTTTGTGGTAAACGAATGTCCAATTTGTATAATGCTACGGTTTCCTTTTTTAAATATACGATGCTGTTATAAGTAGATGTTGCCAGTCGGACTCCCTCATGGAGGGTACCGTACCATTATCTATAATAATGAATATTCTGCTAAATATTTCAAACGTCTACCTGTTGTCGTTATTAATATCAAGCAGAATGATTATTTAAAAATTAAATTAACAATAAAAAAAATTCCTCGCGGGGAATCGAACCCGGGTCTACCGCGTGAGAGTCTGGTGTGCTTACTACTCAACCACCAAAGAATATGCAAATTGTTTATCTATAACGACAGATGTATTACATAACTTTTGCTTAAAAGGAACTATAGTTCCTACCGTGTGTCCCGCGACACGTTCTACCTTTTTTTTAAATTAAACACCGTGTTTATTTGCATATTTTTGAAATCCTCTTAATAAACCGAATCCAACAAACTAAATAATGTATGATTAATTATGAATTATACTGGGTGAAATTTTTATTTTTATAGCTATTAAACACAAACATAAAATACCTGATGTAAGTATTTGATTTTAATACATTAAAATAAATGCTAAAAATGTTCTCCACCTAGTTGTTGGCAATAGCACAGTCTCCTATAGAACTCCTCCTTAACTTTGTTTAAAGTTTGAGGTGAAATATTTCGTATTACTGTAGTTATCCTGTCTTGGAGGTCAACAATGCTAGATGGATGTGTTGCATGTACTTTGTACTAGAGATCACCCCAGAGAAACAAATAAAACGGCGTTAGGTCTGGCGATATAGCTGGCCACTCAATAGTACCTCTTCGTCCTATCCATTTATTGGGAAATATTTCATCTAAATAAGTTCTTACTATTAAAGCATAATGGGGTGTTGCCCCGTCTTGCTGGAACCAAACATTTTCATTCGGTAAGCTAGGATCTATTGAGTTGGGATATAAGTTTGCCAACGCAGGAATAACTTCATTTCTAAGCATATTTAAATATTTTTCAGCTGTCAAATTTCCATCTATAAATATAGGACCAATAATATGGTCGCCTATGATACCGGCCCAAACGTTCACCTTTTGAGGGTACTGAGTATGTGCCTCACGCATCCAATTAGGATTCTCTGCTGACCAATATCTACAGTTCTGTCAGTTTACCTCTCCATTCAATGTGAATGTTGATTCGTCAGAAAAAAGAATGGTACCAAGAGCTATCTCTCATTTCTGTTCAGCTTATTCATCAATCTTTCGCAGAAATCCATTCTACGATCTGGATCATCTTCTGTTAACTCCTGCACAAAAGTTAACTTGTAGGGATGACGTTTTTCTTTATGAAGACATCTTAGAACAGTTGTATGACTAACATTATTTCCACGGGCAATTTGACGTGTACTTGAAGTTGGATTCTCTTCGACACTTAACAAAATATCCACTTTCATATCATCCTCAACGAAGTGTGGTTTTCTTTTCAATGGTTCGACATGTGCAAGTTCTCTGAATTGTACATGAATTTTAGACACAGTACTTTGTGAAATATTAGGCAATTCGGTATACCTGTGATTAAATAAGTTTGCCACTTCAACTTGACTTCTGCAGTTATCCCCGTATAGTGTAACTATTGTTAATGTGATGACCCATATTTTTAATCCCTTTGAAGGAAAAGCCGCCAAATGGCGTGCATAAAATTCTTTTATAAATTCGAATATTAAGAAATAATGCTTTTCAAATGTAATTCAAATTAATATAGTGGATTAAAATTAACCTGCATAAAATATGTACTACAATTCAAGGTCATCACATTGACATTAGATACACTATACCCGATCATCATTAAAATCTCAATTCAGTGAGTCTCAGTTAAATATTCCATTGTTATGTCGACAAGGAAAGAGTGTTTGACAAATATTTTACTTTTTCAGTATAAACTGTCAACACATCAACAACTGACAGAATAGAAAACAATCCACATTATTTACTGATTTAAAGCAATCCACATTATTTACCGATTTTGTCTAATTATTGGCGTTTTTAGACAATTTTTAGGTATTTATGATAAAATTCATTGACGTAGCAGGTTTTGTTTAATATACAAATACGTTTAATAATTAGTTAGTTTAGATTTTTGATAAATCTATATTGAGCTAATTTAAAAAAGTACCAATATTTCAAGTGTAATAAATTATTAATTTTAAAATTTCACCCTGTATAATTCATAATTGACCATACATTATTTAGTTTGTTGGAATCGGTTCATTAAGAGGATTTCAAAAATAAGCAAATATACAGGGTGTTTCATTAAAAAAACAACACCGACTATGGCATACTTGCGTGAATCACCCTGTACATTTAAATTTATGTTTTCATAACGAACAACTCAATTCAAAAGTTGACGTGTCTCGACAATTTTCTATAATGACAAAGAATTTTATTCCATAAGTGGTTTCCACACTGTATAAAAAAAATGATATTTACATATTTTGTTTTGCTTCATTTGGTTTTGCTTTTAACCGTTCTCTGTATTCTTTTTGACGCTGCGCAGGGCTTTTTGGTTTTTGATTTGCTTCATATACTTGTGACTGTTCTCCTTTTTCATTTCGTATTTCTCTATTGCTAAAATTTATATAATAATTTATCATATTAATATTTTTATAATATTGTTTCCAAATATAACAAAAGTAATATATAAAAAAAATGATATCTACATATTTCGTTTTGCTTTTAACCGTTCTCTGTATTCTTTTTGACGCTGCGCAGGGCTTTTTGGTTCTGTTTTTGGTGTTTGATTTGCTTCATTTACCTGTGACCGTTCGCCTTTTTCATTTCGTATTTGTGTATTGCTAAAATTTATTTAATAATTCATTATATTACTATTTTTATAATATTGTTTCCAATCATAACATAAGAAAAATTGATATTTACATATTTTGTTTTGCTTTTAGCCGTTCTCTGTATTCTTTTTGACGCTGCGCAGGGGTTTTTGGTTCTGTTTTTGGTGTTTGATTTGCTTCATTTACCTGTGTTTTTGCTTTTAACCGTTCTCTGTATTCTTTTTGACGCTGTGCACGGGTTTTTTTTTCTGTTTTTTGCTGCGCGATAGTTTCCGACGAGCTTTGTATATTTAATTTTTTACATGGTATTCCTAAAAATTATATAATTTAATTCATATTCAAGCTATTAAGAAACTATTAACTGTAATTAATACAATGTATGCTGACAATCAATATTTTGCGCCAAGAGACTAGCTCGCTGGCCGAGTCGAGGCACATAACGTAATGGTCAGATCATTTGCGTCACGACCCCACTCGCTCCGTGAGATTTTTTCCTCGTTCCAACCTAACATAAGGAACTAAAGTTCCAATAATATTTCTTTAGTGTCTTTAGTGTTTGCACACTAAAGGAATATTGTTTGGAAAGATTTGATCTCTTGTCATAGCTTCAAAATCACAAACAATTTAAAAGTAGGAATAATGTTTCCCCTGTCTTAACAGCATTCATATTATGTATGTAGTATAATTTTTCACATACCTTTCCTTGATCGTTTGATATCATTTATTCCTGTCAAATTGTACTTTATGTCGGCATCATCAACTATTTCACTTTTAACATTTATATTTGTTTGTTGTAACTCAGATCCTATAGTATTATCATCATAATTCTCTTGTTTTATTGAAACGAATTCGTTTTTTATGATTGTTTCAATCGAAATAAAATACTCATCGATTTGTGGCTTATGCTCTTCAATGAAAACATCGTCTGGTTCTTGTTTCACTTTCAGCTTATGCTCCTCAAAGAAAATATCGTCTGGTTCTTGTTTAACTTCCATAATTATGTACAAATTATGAATATTGAATATTCACCTGGCCTGTGATATTTACGTAACAAATAAAACATATGTTTTCGTTCACAATTATTCTTCTCTTTTTCGATGGAGAATTGGAGAGAAGCCTTCACCATAGAGTAATAAATATTACTCTATGGCCAGGGCTGCCACATGCACCTTATCAAATATCCGTATATAGGGCATGTCCAAGACAGTTGACATTGACAATACTTGGGTGGTAAAACAATAAACAATAG
>CAJUYI010006767.1:0-13156 GCA_910591695.1 Galerucella pusilla
CTAAATGCAGATAAATGTGTAGCTAGTATTTCAGCCGAATGTAGTCACATTTGGTTACCAATGTTAGAAAGAGAAATTTGCAATAATCAATAAGAAATTAAAAAAACAAAATAAATAAATTCTACGCGAGGCACGTTACAGTCAGAAGCGTAATGTTTGTGCACATTAACTTCCATATGCGGTGACGTCACAGTCATAGTCTTCGCCCCGGCGACATATTCTATTGACATTAAATTTTCAGAATCGTATTTTTATCCTTAGTACTTTGTTTTTTACGACAGTTAAAAGTGATTCAAAAATGCGACTTCGCATCGTCACCTTCGTTTGGACAGGCCCTAAGATAAAGTTTTAATTTGACAGTTATTGAAATATACAGGATATCCATAAATACACATTCATCTTATCCATATCCTAAGGACTCCACCCACTGTAGTTTGCATTTGACAGGAGAGTTCCTAAATGCAAAAAACACCTAGAAAAAAACCTGTGGGTGGGCGACATTTATACATTCGTACGATTATTGCCGTGCAGAGCAAATAGTTTTTCTTAAATTTTCCATGGCTTTTGAACTCAAAACTTTATTGGCGTACGATAGAAATGTTATAGTACAGGGAATGAAGCTCAAAAAAAGGTAAAACCTCGCAATTTTTTCGTCCAGCATGGATTGACTTGAAATTTTAACAGGAGGTAGGTGATAGTCGAAGGTTCGAAATCTATATCAAACCGAAGGGCGCTAAACGGTTTTTAGGGGTGAAAACTACCCTTATTTGTCAAAAATCATGAAATAACATTTTAAACCTGAAAATGGGTAAGATTTGGTTTGGATAAGTTGAATAATGATTGTTTTGACCTTTGGAATACAATTTCATCATATTTCAACCCTTAAAAAGCAGCCCCTGTTACAGCTTAATGCAAAAAAAATCACGAATCCTTAAAAAATGATTTCGCCTCTGATTGATTTGCATAAAAATTTGGGATTAGGCTCAACTCACCCTCTGCTTTATATATCATGTCATGCCGACGAACCCTGATTGTTTCTTAGGGGTGAAAACTACCCCTAAATTTCAAAAATTCAAAAATAGCATTATAAATCTTAAGATAGGTGAAAATTGGTTTGAATTAGTAAAATGATGAATTTGTTACATTTCAAAATACAATTTTATACTTTTTCAACCCTTAAAAATCAACTGTTATTAGTGTTATATGTAAAAAAAAATTTTTGGACAAGAGAAAAATAATTAATTAATGCTAATAGGGATTTGCTCAATAATTCTGTTGTAAAAAAAAATGTGTTACGTGCATTAAGTAACTTTTCAACCTTTAAAAACCACCCTTCACAACATTGCAATTTTTATAAACTATTGTAATAGATATTTCGTATATATAACGCCCCACTGCCGAATAAACCGGTTTTGTACATTATTATGATTCCAAGTGCACTATACTATTGGAATTTTTCGAAAAAAAAATCGATTGGTTTTTTTAACGTATTTCCTTCATTTTTGATGATAAAAAGTTTATTCAAAAACGATTTTGTAGGGATTTTCAAGAACTACAAGGATCTGTAAGTTAAATCTCTTTAGACCCTTTCGTTTTTAAATGGGGTGAGTTTAAAGGGCTAAAAAAGGTGGTGCTCGTGCGTAAATAGACGTTTTAAACGGCTATATCTCGTTAAATATTAACTGTACAAAAAATCTACTTACAGGAAAATTTTTGTCATAAAAAAGCTACAATTTCGTTTTTTAACTTTGCTGGTACCTTTAATATTTTCGTAGTTATTTTGAAAGAAAGGGTAAAAAATACAAAATTATGAAAAATAACTTTTCACTTTAAGCCATAATTTTTCGAAAACTATGAATTTTAAATTGGTCAAACTTCTAGGACATATTAACCATACATGTACAAAGAGAATGGCACAAGGGTAAAGTTAGTTAGGGGGTTGTTTTCACCGATTTTAATGTATAAAGAATTCAGTACTGACATTATTTTTGTCATAATTCACTCAATTTTCATGCTACAGACCTTTTTTTTTAAAGAAAGGTCTAATTATGCTCTTTGAAAAAGATTCCATGAGTTTTCTACGAAAAATGCATCATTTTTCCGGACTTTGACTTTGAATCTATCACATTTTGCATTTGGGAAAAAAAGCTAATCATTGATGGGCCATATCTCGGTTCCTATTGGTTTTAGAAAAAATATAAAAAAGGGTTCTGCTTGTTTTTTAAAAGCTACATTTTTGCCCTCTACAGTTTTTTTGATAAAATGCATAATTTTCGAGTTATCCGCGAAAAACATATCAAAAACGTCGATTTTTTCCTCTAAAAAGCGTTACTTTCAATCGCTAA
The DNA here is from genome assembly GCA_910591695.1 of Galerucella pusilla. NCBI lineage: Eukaryota > Metazoa > Arthropoda > Insecta > Coleoptera > Chrysomelidae > Galerucella > Galerucella pusilla. The sequence continues at coordinate 2,346 of CAJUYI010006767.1, forward strand.
TATCTTAGAAAATGTTAATTTTCCAAAAAAAATGTATAAAACATTTTTTGCTTAGAATCACTTTTTCAATCGATTCCTGTGGTTAAAATGTAATAAAAAAATTTCACCCCCGAGATGGGGTGGCAACCATCCCCAAGGCTTTAGCGCCCTTCGGTTCGATATAGATTTTGATCCTTGGGCTATCACCTACCTTCTGTTAAAATTTCAAGTCAATCCATGCTGGACGAAAAAATTACCAGGTGAAATGCTCCATTCCCTGTACTATTATTGGGGATGATTTATTTGCAAAAATCGCCATTTAACATAGACTTCGATAAAATTTTCAGAGGTTTTATTTATCAGTGAAAATTCTCGTAAAAATTTTGAAAGGGCCTAATTTTTTTGTTTTCCCTTCTGTGTTTTGTCTCCCTCCTTCACTGTATCACTACCGTTTCGTCAACTTTGATCAAACTCATTCAATCGTTACTTTTCGAGATTTATTTTTCAACAAATATCCGTATTCGTATCGCTGGGTATTAGATCGTGCAGCAATTTTATTGATAACAAAAGAAAACTATTTCATCGAGGAAGTATTGAGGAAATGGAAAATAAGCGGCATTCCAACACACAAAATAAAACCGATTGACTATTCCGAACCAACGGTATTATGACCATGAGAATAATATCATGATGCTATCGATTCAAATGTAAATTGTATCACTGTCATTCCACGGAAGACAAAAAATATATGCAAGTAATTGATGATTCAATTACTCATTTACTTCATATTATTTCATGCGGATGTTAACAAGACGATGGTATTGAAAAATTAATTAATATTTCTTAGTACAATCCAATGAGGTGGAATTAATTTAGAAACACGACGTTAACTGTTCATAACTTATAGTACTTAGGTGAAATTTAGATACTAAAACATGAATTAAATTTATTTTGTAAAAATTAATCACTAGTTTAAAGAAACATGGTGGATCAAATTTTGCTGAAGGATATATCGGAGAATCTCTTAACAATAAGATTGAGGTGGCAAATAAAATTTTCACAGTACAAAATATTCAAAAAAATAACAATGACTTTTTCTTTAAGAAATTTTGTCTGGAATATCAAAATTTCCTAGTGATTTGCCGAAAATGGTATTATATTATATCAAATGTTGCGACACAGTAGTTTTGTAGTCCAAGCTCCCAGAGTGAAAAGACATATTCTTATTTTCAAATAGATGAAATGTTAGATTCTCAGTAGCATCTCATTTGCTTTGAATACCTGTGTGTTTGTGGTGCTAGCCTAAGGGCACCTGTGCATTTATCAGGTGAGAAAGGTAACTAAGGTAAGTTAACTTAAATTGGTATGTCCGATTTTTATATATGGTTTGTAGAATAATATTCTAAAGTAGTATCATAACTGTTAGACACTTTCCATGGACCAAAACTTTTGTCAGACTCTTTAAAGCTCCACAAAAAATAAATATATAAATTATTTATACATGTCTGATTTTCAAATATGTTATCAAGGCAACTATTACTAAGTCATATTTCGTTAGTCAGACCAATTGTAGTGACCGAACAGTTCCTAAACATAAAAACTATCAGCTGGGATATGAGTACGATAGCACTATGAATGCGTTTCAGAGCGAGTGAGACGTCTATAGTAACTCGGTTCCCCTTCTTTTATATAATATTAACTCACAATGTCTCAGTCTAATGTGTATGTGCCCTTCATGCACAACGTATAGTATGCAGAGTTCGGATCTGTTGGAACACATATAACTTAGTAATAGTTGCCTTGATAACATATTTGAAAGTCAGACATGTGAAAATAAATGAAGCTTATTTATTTTTTGTGGAGCTTTAAAGCGTCTGACAAAAGATTTGGTCCATGGAAAGTGTCTGACACTTATGGTACTACTCTAGAATATTATTCCACAAAACATATATAAAAATCAGACACACAAATTTAAGTGAAGTAAGTCTTATTTTTAGTTACCTTTCTCACCTGATACCTTCCCAGGTGCCCTTAGGATAGCTCTACAAACACAAAGGTATTCAAAGCACACAAGATGCTACTGAGATCCTAACATTTCATCTATTTGAAAATAAGTTATGTCTTATCGCTATGGGATCTTATTCTATTAGAACTGTAAATCTATAGTTGTTCAGAGCGTGTTGCTTACCTGTGAAAGGATGTATAGTGAACAACAATTACCTATAGCTTATTTTTTGCATAGTACACGATACACCATCTTGTGAATATTGTAACGTTTATTCTAATTTATATTTACAAATTAATTTATATTTACAGATTTATATTCAAATACAGTCCTTATTTAATAATTTATATATCACACTAAACACACACTAACTATAATTTATGTGAGAGTCACTTTATCGAGGCACGATTGCTTTCTTTCAGTATCAACACTAACTGACTAACTGACCCGCTGCGATGCTCGTCGCCTATTTATACTCGCACGTATGCATTTCTAGAAACCTCTCGAACTTGAAGTTTTGGTGGATGCGCCGGGTTTTTCTAGATGTTACGTATTCCAGATCATTCTTGAAAATACGGCGGAGGAGCCATAGTCGTATCATATGGGAATTTCACTGGGGGCACTAATTGAGCACATTAATGCAGCAGCTCGCGTAACAATATTATTGAACCAATAAACAAAGTATCCTTAATTAATCTATATTAAAACCTCTTCATAATATCTACCACAGTTGAATACAACAGACATAACATAATTTAGTGAAAATCAAAACAAACTTTTTCTGAAAAATCACAGAAACCTTAAATTAATATCCTGTTTATAAACATTCCTTCATGTATTAGTAAACTTCTGTATATTGTCAAAGATAAAATATTTAGGAACCTCAAAAAAAATCAAGTCATTGGATGATTATTATATTGGCAACATGTGCGGAATCAAGCCAAATAAATAAAGTTCGACATTGTTTATGTTAACATCAGATAATATACGTCTGTTTACTCTTTTAGTATGTTCGTAGGTTCGCTCCAAATGACATTTATGTTTTATAATATGTTTATTAAAAGACTAAAATCTGTATCATAATGATATTCATTATGATACAGATTTTTAAGCCAATAGGAATGCGACATTTGCACAATATTTAATATAGTCATGGATACCTGGTTGACATTTCTGAAATTAATTATATTAGGTCTGTTCCCTGCAATAAAAGTGTAGCACTGAGCTATACGATTTTATTTATTTTAATTGTTTTAATGCTTCTTGCAGTATACAAATGCAATATACATAGATAGTCCCAAATTTAGCAATTTTACACGCATTTTTTCACAGATAGACCTGAATTTTTCAACATTATATAGCTCAGTGCTACACTTTTATTGCAGGCGAACAGACCTATTAAGTGACACTTAATTTGACAGCTGCCAAATAATTTTGATTTTCAAGAGTAACTATATTTCTTGTTCTTGTTTTTTATAATAAATGATAATTATTAATTAAATAATTCTTATTAATCGGAGTAGAAAAAATATTGTATGCAACTTTCATGTAATGGCCATGAATACACTCGCATATTATATACGATAGGTATTATATATGATAGGTATATGTGCAAATATTTAACTATACCAAAAACAGAAAAAATTTCCATTTTCCATATTTTGCAATGTCGTTTTTTTTTTTAATTCAAATATTCCAATTTCTTTGTAGTTACAATTGTTACATTTTTGTTTCAAACATTTATTATTGGTATGATTTTCACAAGTTGAGCTTTTTACAATATCATACGGAGCTGCTTCTTTAATGATGTTAAACATTTCCAGTTTAGACACCAGTAGCTCCATATAAGCATGTGCTTCGCATAGGCAAGTTTCTCTATATTTTGCTTTTAAAAAAATCACACAATAAAGCAAAACTTAGTTTTTTTCTGGGATACGCGTTTAAAAATTTTTTATGTAGTTCTTTTATGGATTAATTCGAGTATCTTTTGTGCTTTTTAATTTATCTATCTATTTATCTATCTATCTATCTATCTATCTATCTATCTATCTATCTATCTATCTATCTATCTATCTATTTATCTATCTATAACCATTTCCGATCTTGAAGTGATTTTCATAATTAGGATAAAATATGTATAATAAATGCGAGAACGTAACTCTATATCAGCCCCATAGTTGAATCTCAACTCCTTTACCACAAAATGGTAATGGAGCTGAGATTTTTCAACATTTATCGCTGATTTCACTTTCAATTTTAAGGTTAGGATTTTGATATTTGACGAATTATTACAGTTTATTAAGAACAATAAAACCCCATCGTATCGTGCAAGTACATATACCTCGACTGAAAATATACGTGAACACGGAACTGAGAATGAATAATAACATTCTCACCTTTACAGATAATAATAACCAAAATAATACAGTACCGATTACTATCAAGCGCTTTCTTCGAATGAATGACATTAACTAACAAACAGACGCACGAGTACGATTGCACATAAGCATTTTTGCCATCTATTGGATATTTGTGAAGTCCAAGCTCTTGTTCAAGGAGCTGAGGTTACAGCACGGGGACAAATCAATGTTAGTCCAAAATGAATATTATTGTTGCAAAATCAAAGTCATTGTTTCTGACGCTAAGAATTTGAGAGTTTTTTATGAGAATAATCAGTTTAAAAATACTTTTTCCAATTTTTCAAATGTGTAGTTCATATTCTACCTTACCATACTGGATGAGGGGACATGACACGGAGATGAGATCTCATCTTATGTTTCCAATATTTTGTTAAGTTACATCAAAAAAATTGAATTAGAGTTTAGAAAAGGATTGAGAACAAATGTGATCAACTTATACATACCGAATTATTCTATCATTAAAACGCAAAAATTAACTGGGACATGAATACTGACGTTGCTGGTAGAATCACCCATATATGAAAATTATTGTGATTTTATGACATTTAAGTTTGTCAATTCACCTAGCAACGATAGTGTCTACTATGATAAAATGGCAATGTCACTAATTCAAACCGGATTTTCTTAAATACTGATTTATATTGAGATTGGATTGCAATAACGAACTATTAGTGTGAAAAGTTTGTATGTACCGCGGGCATAAACAGATGTGTATACCTTCGGGCGACTTACAAACCCTCGGGCCAGAGGCCCTCTGGCTCTTAAGACGTCGCCCTCGGGTCATCAACATCTATTTATACCCTTGGTACATAAATAACTATTATAGTCACTCTTCAAAGGAAGGTTAAAAAAATTTAAGATATTTTCTTTGATAATAAACAACATCTATTATGAATATCAATTGAAGATATAAAAGCTCCAACCTCTCTACGCCTTTGTACTATAATGTTTCAGTCCGTTTACAGTTAGACTAATATTAGGTGTACGAGGTGTAATTTGAATAAATAATTGTTCGTTCTGCGCCTCTTTCTATAACATCTTCGTCGTGATACGTTCGCATAGGTCGTAAAAATTATAATCAGAGCAGGTACTCGAGAGGCCAAAGGGGCATTCGCTGATTTTCTCTTTGATATGTTTATTGTGTTCAAACGTGCTCCTAATACAGTAACTGTTAATTTTTTTTTTCTTTCGTAGCAATAAAATGTATCGAGAGGTGTAGGATGAAGATCATTTATCAAAAATAATAATAATTTGCGATAATAGTTAACGATACGTGGACCTTGGAAGAAGTATTAGGCCGTTGGAAATAGGAAAAATAGGAAATGTCTTCTCCATCAGATTTTATTGTGAAGATGGGTTCGTTTTTATGTATTTGTCCACGACCACCTAATAATAAGTCAATATTTTACCTCCTAACTAAAGGTATATGGTACCCATATATCAACTGTCGTGAATTATGGTTCATAATACACTGTAGTGTATTATGGTTCATAATTCACGACTAGAGATGGGGGTACAATATGGAATAAACTATTAAATCTGTGTATTTTGTTCAGGAAATTTGTTTCTGACATATATCGTATCTATAAAATATTGTAATTTTTAGTATTGATACTTTTCATAACGATATTTTCTAATATTGAGTATTTTAAAACAATATATTTATTGATACTTTCTACAGTATCGCCCATCTTTATATATGTCAAATTATTTGAAGTAGCTGCCACAACATTTTGAGGTTAGTAATATGCCAAATCGCTACTGACTTTTATTTATTAATAAATAAATTAAGTGTCGTGGACAAAGTATAGTATTCTACTCGCAATTTATGGCCATAATTCACTTGGGTGACTTGCGCCCCTCGCCTGCGGCTCGTGGTGCAAACGTCACCCATCGTGAATTATGGCTATCATAAAGTGCTCGTTTAATAATATACTATTTTCAATTTATATTGCGTGATTTTGGCCTCTAGGCATATTAAATTGGACATTTATGGTGAGAATGGGGCTTTTTTGCTGTTTTTACCTGTTTTTTCCCGACTTTGACATAGTAGGTCGTGTGACAGTTTTGTCGAAGGGCTTTTAAGGAATAATTTTGCGTGTCTTTGTCCTGGGGTTTCATACCACCAGCGCAACGCCTGGTTGTTTATCCATTTGTGGTGCAGGTAGGTCGAGTCATAAAATAACTCTTATCTTAATAATTTAACCACCAATATTTGGAAAAACCCAATAGTTTTTTATTTCTTATTTTCTGATATTTTTATACATAGTTACACTTTGATCAACCGGGTTTGGGCCTGGGTTTTCTTGTTTTTTGTTTAGTTTTCTATTTCTTATTTACTGATATTTTTATACATAGTTACACTTTGATCAACCGGGTTTGGGCCTGGGTTTTCTTGTTTTTTTTTTTATTTTTCCATTACTTAGCGCCCAAATTACACATAGGATTAAAATGACCCTTCGGTCTTGGCGCCCTGGTTACATGTTGTAAAAAGTGCATTAATCTTTTAGTGCCAAAATTACATCCGCCCTAAGATTTATATTTTACAAATTGTTGATGGTTAAAAATTAAAACAAAATTAAAAAGAAACATACTTAATTGAAGTAGTTTGAGTTTGTTTAACGTTTTAACTGAAAGAAACGCGATAAAGTAGCATTTTTATTATGAATTTCGCGCTATTTTCAGACAGCCATTTTGAATTCCCTGATCTTCTCGAGTAATTGATAACCCAAAACCCGAGATTAAATGTTTTCACCCAAATATTTTTAATCTCAGTCGATTACTTCAATTTTAATTTGTTTATGCATTTTGTGCCATTATTACAGGTAAATTTATGGGTCAAAATGGCTCTACAAGTAACATAAAATATTAAAATAACATAAGTAGACTAAAAAAATTCTTGTACGTGTATTAAATATCAATCAATCATATCCGAATCCGAAAAACCGCGTAAAACAGCAAAAAAGGCCATTTTTACCCTAAATGTCCAATTTAATATGTCTAGCGGCCAAAATAATGCTTACGCAGTATAAATTTCTTGAAAAATGCACGAAAACTAACCCATCCAGAAAATAAAATCTGTTAGAGAAGACATTTCCCATTTCCAGAGTTGTTTTTTCTATTTCCAACTACCTATATTTTGTATATTGCAGTACTTGAATATACCTTGGTTTCACAGTTTAAGATTCGAATCGACATCATACTTTGGGCTATTATTATTTATGAAAACAGTTTTGGCCAAAGCACCGTTTGGAGGTCTTCTACTATTATGGCAACGTTAGAAATAATAAAAGTAGAAATCAATGTAATGTAAACACCTTTAATTTAATCTAATTGTTTTCTGAGATACATATCGTCCCTGAATACGGATTAGTCACATATTAGATTAAGAATTCACAACTCTTTAAATACTTTTACAAGGTGACAATAATACGATGATTGTCTTTTAAATGTTGCATATAACAACATAGTTGGCGTATGTCAACAGATGTCAAGAAATGTCGAAATTGACTGTCAAGATTAGTTAACTTAACGCCGACGATGTGTGGTTATAGTAAATAAATTGGGATTTGCAAAGTAAACTTCTGTTACAAATTCAACTAAGTACACCTTATTTTACTTAATTTAAAGGGCATTGTATTATAATAACATATTCTATAGACATTTTTTTATAAAAACTAATCTGAAATAATTTTTGAAATGCCGCCCTAGCCCTGGGCCTCACGTGCCTAGGCCTAAATCCGCCACTGACTCCCCAACGACAAATAATCCTCCACCATGACAATGCAAGTTCCCACACTGCTCAAAAAACAGAGTTATTAAAGCAGAAAAAGATCGAATTGTTGGACCTCCAGACAGTTCCAAACTAGGTCCTAACAAACTTTCCAAAAATTAAGAATGAACTGCGTGGTCCCCAGTCCCCAGATGATAAATGCAGTCAACGTGTTCAAAAATTCTATTTTGAATGTACCAACAAGCGAGTGGAATAACTGCTTCCAGAATTGGTTCCAAATGATGGAAAATGCATTTATTTTCGTGGAGAATACTTTAAAAAAAAACAATAGTGTTCAAAAGTTATCTACTGCCTTTTTCTAACTCATATGTAGAATATGATAGGCCCTCGTACTTCTCGTTTTTTTCCAGCTCTATGTGCAAAATATAGAAGACAACTTTCGTACTTTACGTTTTTTCTAGCTCTAGAAGCAAAATAACTAATACAACCCTCGTAATTCACGTTTTTTTCTAGCTCTATATACAAAATATAAAAGACAACCCTCGTACTTCACGTTTTTCTAGCTCTAGAAGCAAAATATATAATACAATACATCAACATCTTACATCAACAAAGAACGAATCGATTTAACAATATACATACAGGGGTACACATTTATTATAACTATGAATAATAAACACACCATCTTCTACCATTCATTTTTTTTTCACGGTGTACGTGATTGAAATATGATACGATGTGCGTCGAGTTCAAGGTCTCCTCCCAAAGATTTTAATTCTAGCCTCACGATATCTTCACATGTATGGTCGGTGCTGTCCGTCGACTGTTTGTCGAGAGAAATACCTAACTAGAAATCAAAAGTGTTCAACTCGACGAGAATGTAAAATGATATTTCAGTGGCGCAGGAAAAATTCGAAACTCGTGTGAGTGCGACTACCGACTACCGCAGTTCAGTTTACTTACGAAATAATAACGAAACGTTTTTCACTTTTGTAAGTGCTTCAATTTTGGATAATAGACTTATAAGCCATTACATGTACTCAACTAACAGTATTTAATTCTTTCTAACCAAATAAAAGGTTTAGGAAGTCCAAAATAGATCATTTCAGAACACTTGACTTTGACAGGTCGGCCATATTGTTCTGGAGGACGTCCGATAAGTTGGAATACTTTGAGTTGAACCTTGGTTGTTTTGACATATGCTGTAAGTCAGTTGGTTGTCAGATAGACTTTGTAGAACAATGTCAATGTAATTATATATTTTATTTTAATAATAAAAACTCCAGATATAATACATGGCGCAGTTAGTAAACTGTATCTGAATTTAATTAAATAATAATTAAAATGTCAGAGATTCCAACGAAATTCAAGAGCAACAGATTCAGGTGTACAGAAAGATCAATTCAATAGTCACATCGCTGGGTTAAAAAATATACTTTATCTCTTACTTCCCGCATTCCAAACTTAACAAGCATATCAAAATATATTCGGATAGAAAGTTTGAGACAGTCCACACTTATTCTGACAATAGTTTTAATATTAATTGTTCAACTCTAGTATATGTATTTTTGTTTGTATCATTTCCAATAATTCCTCAGTAGTCCGAGCATCAACTTTTGATTTCAAAGTATTCTTTGAAAATATATTGGATTGAATTTTGTTACTGCCTATTATGCGAGGGTGTAGGTTAACACCTTCTCTTTACCCCTTTCTTATAAAAGACCATGTAGCAACTTAACTCGAGCTATTAAACAGCAAATTGAACCTTAGAATGTTTTATTATTTATTCGAGTTCATATCGCAATAAATTTTGTATTTGTATCGTAGACGGACACTGGGACAATCTATATAAACCACATTGTGAGTAATTAAATGTTGCATTACTATTATATACCTCTACTCAGTTATGTAATAATAACAGAACGTTACTCAGATCGAATCAAAATTCACGATTTCGATTCGTTAGTCGGAAATTAATATTATCATAGTTCTTCAGACTTTCAGTGGTATTTTTTCTTACTTAATCATAGCAAAACGTTAGTCATAATAAATATTATTCAAATATATCATTATTATTCAACACAGTAATCTGGTGGACAAACACGACACAAGAATGCAATGAGAATAGGCAAAGTGCAAAGACATTGGTTGCACTTTTTTTTTGGGCCGAGATGGGAAACTCATGTTCGAATGGGTCCTCAACCAGTACCCAGACAGTGTTGGACTCTTCCCCAACGGAGATGCCTACCAACCAAACCCACCTCAAACTCGCCGTTACTCCCGCCTTGGAATCACTACCCTAGCATACGTCAAGACGGGCGGCGGTCCCTCACACACTCTCCATCTTCTTCTTCCCTCTATCACTCCTACCTCTCTTATGCCATAGCGAGTCCTTCTCTTTCCCTAATCATGCTCTCTACCACTCCACTTACCTCCATCCATTCCTCCTCGCCCCTCAACATAATCTCCACCATATTTTCCCAATACACCGCCTCTCCCAGTTTATTTTCTAACTCCTTCAAAACTTCCTCATTCTTCCAACATCTAAACACATGTCCCACATCATCCTCCACTTCACATCTCATGGGGCACTCCAATCTCCGTCCCGTACCTTCTCCCCTTAGTGTCCACTATCACACGCCCCGTCAGGTAGTCCTCTACTAGACTAACTAGC
>CAJUYI010006768.1:0-13155 GCA_910591695.1 Galerucella pusilla
AGCATAATTATCGTATATTTGAAAAGGGCAACCGTAGCATTATACAAGTTGGACATTCAAGAACTGTACGTATACCACAAAAAAATTAGTGGAAACATAAAATTGAATTGTAAGATTTTCAATATTACAGTTTATAGAAATTTTTATTTTCTAAATTTTTTCTTAAGTGGGTCGTAGAAAAAATATGCTGTTCGACTCGTGTGGATTGTCCATATCGCACTTAAACGATTGAGCACTCCGCCTACGGCGTCGTGCTCAAACTTCGTCCTCGTGCGATATGGCCATCATATCCACATTAGTTGCACAAACTACTATTTCTATCAAAATATGCCCTTTCACTTTTGAAAACAAGCTGCCAAATGTCAAATTAATTTATCCATCCATTTTATAGTTATGCCGGATGATATAGTCATCCGAGCAACGTTGTAGGTCACAGAGAGCTCGGCAGTGTAACGTCACGAGATAACATACTGGTTCGTTTATATACTGTGGTCGAACTCCATTTTCATACTACTTTTGGATGATGTTAATCGATTAGGTGATGGCTGTCATGGTAGTGCACAGTATTATTTAAAACTTAAACCTGAAGTATGGCGGTTAGCTTCGCCTCTGAGATGAATTTTTTTTGTTCTTATTTTTTTTTTCACAATTTTTGTCTGAAAAACATTTAATTTGAAGTAAAGTGAAGTTGTTTGTTGCAAAAATGGTAAAAAAGAACTAAAAACAATAAAAAAAAAATTTCAACTCAGTGGTGGAGCGAACCACCTTACTTTATGTTCAACTTTCAAATAATACCGTGCACTACCATGTTAGCCATCACCTAATCGATTAAGATCATCCGAAAGTGCTATGAAAAAGGAGTTCGACTTGGATAAACATTATTTTCCATATTTATATTAAACCAGAACGAGTATAAGAAAATTGGAAGTGCATTTGAGCTTATTCTTTCCAAATCTGTTAATATTTTTTATGAACCCTATTTGGTAAGAAAGTTAGCTCGCGTTTGACAGTTTTGTACAGGAATCCCTTTGTCGCATCTTATAAATAACACAGAGTATACTAATTATGAAAGTGAAAAATAATAAAGTAGGCTTATGTCAAAATTCTCATATCATAACACAAAGCATAGCAACGTATTACAAAGCATGACATATTGCCAATAAAGTAATGGGTGCGATAGAGTCTTCATCTAAAAAAAAATATTAAACCAACCACAAGTAACCCAACCAATAGAAAAAATTGTGAACCAACCCCCCACAACAATATTGACCCGTAGCAGCATTCACAACATCGATGAAAATATTGATGTAGATATTGATGTAGATTCATAGTAAGTTATGAAATCAAACAATTTTATTTTGTAAAATCTACATTGTAATTAAACATAAAGTGACGCGTTTCGCTAACACAGTAGCTTTATCAAACGTTGGAGGTATAATGAGAAACTTTCTATTTATACAGTGCCTTAATACTGAATTATACGAAAATTTAACAATAAAATTATAATCTATTCACAAGAAAATGAAAAGAATTTGTCTAAATATGGAATTAACTGAAGAATTTAACAAGTTTACCTGGAAACTCATTCACAACCATCCTACAGGAATCTTTCTAGGTAAAAAGGTTTAATAATGGAGAATTGTTAATATCAAGTTGGTCGTTAAGAAGATTATCTGAATATTTGTTTTTATTCATCTCTAGGGCTTCTAAAAGATTTAATTTCAAGGATTTAGTTTCTATATGCAAAATTTCAAAATTTGAATCGAAAGAGTGTTGGTTTGCTAATAAATGATTTGAATAGTTGGAATCTAATTTTTGAATGTCATAACTACGTTTGTGTTCTGAAATTCTAGTTTAAAAATTCCTAAAAGTTCTACCTATATAAATTTTATCACAGTCGTCATTACCACATTTTAATTTATAAACTCCTGATTTATTTAGTTTTGAGGATTTGGATTTGTTGTTTTTAATGAATTTGGATAAATTGTTGTCAGTTTTGAAGCAAATATTCAAGTCTCAAGTTTCTAAAAATGATTTTATTTTTAAGGATGGTATTCCAAAGTAAGTTAAGCTTTTAAATTGGTTATTTTTGTTTTTATCAGAAGGAAATACTTGTTCTAGAGTATGTTTTCGTATCTTTTTATTTATGATGTTGTCAATTAAATTTGGATCGTAATTATTATTAACCGCTATTTGCTTTATTATATTTAGTTCTTCATCGTAATTGTCAATATTCAATGGAACTGTTAAAAGTCTATGTATCATACTATTGAAAGCTGCTAATTTATGACTGATTGGGTGGACTGAATTATTATGAATTGTAATGTCTGTAATGTCTTTAATGTCTGTAATGTCTTTACAGTAGAAATTGAACAAAATAAGTCCATAAACTTTCTAGATCTTACAATTTCAAATATAAATAATAGACATGACTTTTCTATATTTCACAAACCATCACATACAGACATTACAATTCATAATAGTTCATAAGCGATCTTAAGGCAGATTTAGACGTATCCAGTAGCTGGCGCCAGTCTCACTAATCGAAATAGAAACGTTCATGTTGGTTCAACTTTAGCGAGAACACGAATGTTTATTAAGTCAATAACATTTTTGTATTCTGTGTAAAATTTTTATTTTAAAATTGCAAATCGCTTTCGGCGGTTAAGCCATCATCAGTGCCATACCTGCAAGTAAGCAATAATCGTTGGAAAATTTAAAAAAAAAACATTGGAAAAGAATTACTTACTCGTCAGATATGAAACAAGAAACTTAGTCAAATGTCTACAACACATTAACGTCACTATTAAAATTACATTAAATTTAAAATTTTTTAAAAATTAATTGTCCCCTGATTGGGGTTAAATTGTATTCATATTATAAACATTTTTAATTTTATTTTTATTAAATTCTTCAGCCACTACACGAACACGTGTTAGCAGACCGGAAGACGAAGTGACACTACTTCAATTTAAACTAAAGTGACAAATTAATGACAATTCAAGTGGACACAGAACTCAAGCTATACAACATGAGCATAAAGTAAAATTATTGTAAAAAACTTTCTTTGATCTGGTAATGTCACAAAACCAAATATGTGAATTTTCTAAATAAACTAAATAAATTTGATATATTGAGGTCTAATGGGAACCAATCAAATCATAAGATGCCGAAAAAGATTAAGGGTCTAATGAGAACCATTGCTAAATCTAAATCAAAAAGGAAAATTCACAAATAGGTTAAGAGAGATTCCAAAATCAAATAAATTAATTTGAAATTATAAAATTATAAAATGTTTGTGTGAATAAATGGAAGTAATTATCTGAACCTAATTTCGAATAACAAATTTTAATGAATAAAAATTGTGATCAGGTAGTCCCCCAAAACCAAAAATCAGCCATCTAAATCAAGGAACAGATTTGATTTTAAAGTCTAATGACAACGTATTATTCAAATCTGATACCAAACTAAAAAATAGATTATGGGTCTAATGAGAACCCTTTACTAAATCTAATTAAAATAGAAGAAAGATAGAAAGAAACTCCAAACACAACAATCATTCAAAGAATGAAGTATGTTAATCAAATTCCAGCAAATTATTAATAACAAAAATACATTTGAATGCAAATTAAACTATTAGTTGAATATGTATCTGATTATATTTCAAAAACCAATGTAAGTCATTTTCATTAAAAAATTTCTGATTTATAGTCTAATGAGAACTAATTAATCAAAACATTTTAGCCAGAAAAAGATTAAGGGTCTAATGAGAACCCATTCCTAAATCTAATTCAAACAAACAACCTGACAAGATTCAGAAATATCCAAAAAATAAATTTTGTAATTTAAAAAAAATATGGAAAAATTTTGAATTGATGATCATTAATTGAACTGTATGTATTCGGCATTAAATTGAACTATTAGTTGAATATATTATATCCCAAAAACCAATGTGAGTCATTTTGATTGTTCGTGTAGTGGCTGAAGAATTTAATAAAAATAAAATTAAAAATGTTCATAATATGAATACAATTTAACCCCAATCAGGGGACAATTAATTTTTTGAAAATTTTAAATTTAATGTAATTTTAATAGTGACGTTAATGTGTTGTAGACATTTGACTAAGTTTCTTGTTTCATATCTGACGAGTAAGTAATTTTTTTCCAATGTTTTTCTTTTAAATTTCCCAACGATTATTGCTTACTTGCAGGTATGGCACTGATGATGGCTTAACCGCCGAAAGCGCTTTGCAATTTTGAAATAAAAATTTTACACAGAATACAAAAATGTTTTCTTGACTTTCTAGTCATGTGTACTCAGCTATAAAGATATTCACGAATTTTTATGTAATCTGCGACATACTTTGGATATAAACTGTGATATAGAGGGTTTGGAAACACGGTACATATAATTATTCAGGCTTCGATAAGAAATTCTAGTAGCTAGGTATGACAATGTTACTTCTAATTTTATTTTCGCCGGTAATGCATCTCTCATCACAGTGTCTTGATGCTGAATCCAGCTTACTAACTAGGACAGTAACCTGTCAAAATTATGTGACGTAGGCGCGAAAATTATCTTGACACATTTTCCTTTTAAGAGCCGGCTTTGCCCCACATTCAGTTTTGTAACGCTCCTGATCACAAGCATTGCAAGCACACATCATCGACAAACTGGGCTGGACTCATGTAAACGACCTAGTCCAGAGCTGGCAGTATCCTAGCTGGCGTGCCAGTGAGATTTGTGCCAGCCACTGGATACGTCTACATCTACCCTTAATTTGAATCCCGAATAGATGTGCCAGAGCTTGTAGACTGCTTTGGTTGATCTAACAATTTGTTGAATTAAAATAACATAATACTTACCAAAATTAATTGGTTGTCTCTTAAGTGTGTGCAATTCAATAATGAGATGACATTTTCCTATTAATGTGGGTATTAAATTATCAATTATGTTTGAGTCGAATGAAATCGATATCTCTCTTTGGCGGAGCTACTTACTGTGTATAGACTCAGGAAGTAAAGCCCAGGAACTGAATCCGAA
Source organism: Galerucella pusilla (assembly GCA_910591695.1). NCBI lineage: Eukaryota > Metazoa > Arthropoda > Insecta > Coleoptera > Chrysomelidae > Galerucella > Galerucella pusilla. The sequence goes on from CAJUYI010006768.1 coordinate 5,045, forward strand.
CCAATATTTTTCCTCCAAAATAAATGTAAACATCTCCAAAGCTATTTATTATACGGCAGCAATGACGGTAGCATCACATCCTATGTAGTTAATTCTCAGCATGATGAATTTTAAAGGAAATAACACGTTCAGTATATTTATCTGGGTATGTTTATTATTAAAAGTGTTTGGATGCATATAAAACCTAATGCGTTGAATACGGAATGTAAGTATACAGATATCAAATTCCTACACCTTACAACTTTCTTGAACGAATATATAATAATTACCAGCCAAACCAAATCGTACCATCATAATATTTAAAAAAAAAACAGAAAAGAAATCTTAGACAGTATGTATTGAATTATTGATTATGGTTTAAGCTAAGAGCTACAGTGCGCAAGTCAGTGATGAGTCCCGTCCCAAAAGGGGGACTGGGAACTCACAAGTCCTTGCCGTCTGAATGGTTCAAAATGGTTGGTTCTATCTTGCAGATATACCAACCCCACTTCACTTTGGAGTGTAATTTAATATCCTCCGTGGCATATAGACAGGGAAGCAATTGCTGCTGCTGCTGAACGGTGTTTGTTCTTTGATTATCAAAGACTCTGTTAGGTGTTATAATAGTATTTATCGATATAGAATCCTTGGCCACAACAGCACCTGATGAGAAAAGCTTGCCTGAAAGGAAGTCTGTGGACATTTTGAAATTCATCCAAAGAAATAGGATCGAGAGAAGTGAAACTCTCCTTAAAAACTGAATCAAATCAGTAGAACCAATTGATTTTATAGGTATCAGTGCAAGATGACCCCAACAAGTCATACAAGCACTACTATGGTGGCATGGGACCATTGTACTTCAAAATAATAAACTGCCAGGTGAAAAGTAGGTACTTTTAAAAATTATTTTACATTACACTATTGTACTCAAGCACGTTAGATAGCGTGAGTTGATTTAAGAGTACTTTTCTGCTTGGTAAGCACGTTGGAGGGAGGCTTGAAATACGTTGGAGGGAGGTACAGCTCTACGTCTTTGCGTATGAAGCTTGCTTTCTGCAACCTGAAGAGAGTGAGGAGCACACATTTTGTGTTGTTGAGATAGTGTGTTATTGGCTTCCGTTTCCAGACTGCCTTTTTCGTATAAAAAGAGCAAGTGGCCGAATTGAAATAGGTCGATCTCAGGCGGAGAAAATGAACGGGTTCTTACCACATCTGGTGGACTGTTTTCCAATAAAAGCTGCTGTGCATGGTTGTACATCTCTGTAGATTCAAACAAAGCATACGGTACAGTCAAGAGCAGAGGTTGAGGTATAAAAGATAGTGATGCCGAGCTAATCAATTAATGTGCTGGAAATGTGGAATAAATCATCCCGGTATTTGAAGTTCCAAGATCACACTGTTCCTATAAGACAAAAAATACATTCAAAAAATATATTTTCCCAACTATTTTGTTCGTGAATGAATTCGTTTAATAATATTAAAATGTTATATTATAATCTAATGAGAAAATTTTAATTGGCGATTGATTAAATTCCCATTCAACTTAACATGTACAGGTTGAGCGCTTTATGTGAGAATAATGTAATGATCAAAGCTAATAAATAGAGAACTATGTTCGTGTTAATATGTAATTATGTTCGATGCTTAGTATATTAAACATTTTGTCGTTTGTTCTCGAACTCAGGCTATGTATTAGACTACGCACATTATTGTGTCGATTATCGTTTCATTCACGTAACCAAATAATCCCAAAATAATAGCACACCTGCAACTTCGGCAATCACTTAATTGAATATTGTTTCGAGCGAGCATTATGCTCGAGCTACACGAGGCTAGGATAACAAGCTAGGTATTCGGTGACTGTCTTGATTGACCTTCCTGGCTTGCTGTCCTCACTTGGGACATGCTAGTACATGATGTCAGATAATTTCCACTCGGGTGATAGTTTTATGCCAGTACCGTTGAATTTTTGATACTATTTTTCACGCTTGTGGTAGTCATTTGTGCACCCTGTGTCAATAACTTGCTATACTCCGTTTCACATGAGAAGAAGCTACGCAAAATTGCAGTTGTATGCGCATGCTTGTTTGTCAAAACCAGCGCCATATTGTAAAATTGACATTCGACTTCAAATCAGTAGCGTAACGTTCTCACATCTCGTGGGTTAACACAAAATTAGAATCTGTCAGCCTTGACTGTGAATAATTTTTCCTTCAACACCAACAATTTTCTTGGGAGGTATGGTTTTGGATCAAATAAAACACACAACACTTCACAAATTAACCAGCTAAACGTCTCAAAATATTCGACAGTGAATGATTACTTCAAGCACCACCTGAAATGACAGCAATGAAACCTATGTCGGCATAAAACATCGTTTGTTACGCCAATGGCATGTGACTGTCACGTGTCACTTCACGTGGATTCTTCTTAAGTGGAACGGAGTCTACTTTTCTGTGACGTCATACAGACATTATTTCTTACGGTAAAGTTGTGTGGTACTTAGTCTGGGCATTCCAAATACGCAGTTGCGGCTAGAAAAAACAAAATGCATGGTGCTTTTCACTGGCTAATCAAATACTAGCTTCGCCGGCCACATATAGGTAATACCCAAGACAGGATAGTAAAATCGGTGGTGATCGACGCAGCTAGCTTGAAAAATAGAACGCCATTCCAATCAACTATCCTAGCTTGAGACGCTTGCTTACCAGCATAGAACAGAAGCTAGCTCTGTATACATGAAGTCAGACTTTGTGACCTGCTAGCTAACTAGTACTAGCTTGCTGTCCTAGCTTCAAAAACTAGATTCGAGCAGCTCAGGCATTAAGCAAAGTTTACTGACTGTCTTTGCTCAAATACGAACTCAATAAAACTACAACAGTTGGAGAAAATATTAACTATGAATAGATTGTGAAACCTTATTTAATAACAAAGTTGGGAGAGGCCATTGTTGTGTTTTGATGTTATATTCATTTTCCTCTTATGATTTTTGTATTTGAATGTAAGACGTCATTTCAATAACAATATGGCGGATTATACAAAATGGCGAAATAGTTATTTTTTCTACACTATCACAGTAGGGGTATCAAAAATAGAAGTGCCTGCTGAGGAGAATACGAAAACTGATACATCAAATTAAATCCAAAAGTATTGGGGAAAGTCAAATTGTTAGAAGGTCTAATTATTGAATGATTAGACTGTACTAAATTAACAGTAAACGACGAGAATGAAATACACAGACTTACGAACATAATTGAAAAGAATTAATGGTGAAAAAAACTTTTTAACAACAAGCTTTTATTCATTTGCTCTAAAAGAACTAATTATAATAAGTTTGTCAAGCAAGACTAGTTACTACACAGGTGAATCTCGTGACAAGCTTTTATATCATTTAATTAATTGTACTTAATAATTGGTTTGATTTAATTTGGAGTTTTTTTCTCCTCTTTGGGTAATTTGATAAAAAGTTTTCTATCGTCAATTTATATATTCTCAGGATATATTTTGGTGTAATTTGAACTGGACACCTTATTATATACGTTAATAAAATTGGAAGACTTATATAAATCTTGACGAGTTTAGATTTTTTTCATTTAATTTGGAAAATAACTTGGACAACAATCTCTTTGTTATATCTATCGATATAAAAGCATGGTTTTCTTGTTTTCTCGCTTGATCAAACTTTATTTCATAATACACACCTTCGGCAAAGTTACGAAAAGTTTATCCTCTACTTTTTCCCGGATTAATCTACTAAATGTTTTTTTATTTGTTTTCGAATGGAGAAAGTCCAAAAGACGAATCCATCAATTAAAAGTGTGAAGTCCCAACAGCACGCTACTGATTAATTGGTTATATTTCCAGAGATCTATTATAAACTCTTGAGACCTACTGGTTTATAACTCGTTTGCTATTTAATCTTCTAACTTTATATTGTTGTTCTGTTTACTTCGCAGTTTCATCGTAGCCATTTCATATTTTTAGCTTTGCTTTCCAATCGTTCGGATTTTTCCATTTTATTTGTATATTTGCTTCAAAAATCCGTTAAAATGGAATTAGATATTACTTATAAGGAATATTCCAATATATTGAAAACTGTTATTGAGTTTGATTTTGGAAGATCTATGCATGATTCTGATATTATTAAGTGGGCCTCATCTGAAAAATATCGTCGAAGTAACGTGAATCGGAATCAATCAGACAAGCTCCTACGGGAAAAATATTTTAGTCTGCTCTAGGCAATCGAGTATCTTTGAATAGAATCTTTATTGATACACATTTGCGATGGGACATTCATATACAACATACGATCAAGAAACTACATACATACATAATTCACAAATTTAGATGTCTATGCGACATAATACCCCAAAAAGAACTTGAAGTTGTATATTATGCACTAGTTGAAAGTCACCTAAAATATGATATCTTGGCTTGGGGCTCATCATTGAAAACACATATTATCCCTCTAGAGATTCTCCAAAAACGATTTCTCAAAATGATGATGCAGAAAAAAAGGGATTACTCGACAGATTTGACCTATTTCGAATCGCAAGTACTTGATCTGACACAAGAATTTTACTTCAAATGTATGCTAACCTATCACAAAAGCAGAAAACTGGAAAAGAACAATCACGATCACAACACAAGACAAAGCAAATTACATCCTGTCCCATTCATGACGAAATCGATTGGTCAAAGATCATATGAATTTTTGGCCCTGAAACTATACAATACTCTACCCCAAGAGTTGAAGAATTTATCGAACATCTTATTCAAAAAAAAACTGAAAACCTTTATATTAGAGAAACCTAGAAATCTCATTCACGAATTCATAGATATGAGAAGCTTCTGAATGTCTTACGTATCCCAAGTTATACCCATAGTACGGCTATACCCACCAGAAGGATTGTGTTGTGTATGAAACATACCCTCTGGTTGGATTTCATTCTCAACCACCCTAATCCTTTGATGATAATATGATCCAAATTCTGCCAACAAATTACCTTTATTTCTTAAATATTTGTATTCAGATAGGCTCTCTTTTTTATGAATGTTTCTTATTTTCGGAACAAGTATTAGTACACTTACTGAATAATTTCTATATGTTGTCACTTGTAACTTACTTTTTTATTCATTGTGAGTGACTTCTTCAATGTATGTTTCATCGATACCATTTATACTATGTATCAATATGTGTGAAAAAAATTTATTATTATTATTATTATATACTTACACATATGTCATTGTTCATAATGTTGTTGTTCATTTTCTTCTTGTATTGCATTATTGTATTTTTCATGGTCATTGTATTGAGTTATATTGTTATTGCATACATTTTACAATCTACATTTTACATTTTATATTTGTATTATATATATTTGTATTACTACACTATTATATTGATCTTATCAACATTTTCTACTCAATATTTCATTTTTCTACATGGTACATATTCATATTCACATTTTTATATTCATATATTTTTTTTTTTATATTTCACCTTACAATACATGTTACATTTTTCTGCGAAACAAGTGCATGCACTTATCGCAAGAGACTCGTTATTTACTTCTATTATGTATGATTATCCAAATTTTTGTATTTATTTATCTAGTGAATAAAGTTATTATTATTATTATTATTATTATTATTATTAGAATCCATTGATCAAGGACTTGACTAATTTTTTTCAAGGAGCCGTCCCTTCGCTGGCACCACCTCAGCCTCCTGGGCTTATTGTGGATCCTCCCAGTATTCTGACTAGAGCCTATTCAGCAAATCCCTTCCCTGTATTAGCTTATACAGGTTCTTTGCTGGTTGGTGGTAGAAGTCTTCTGGAGTCATTTGGGGTCTACCATACAGTTTTTGCCTCATGTGGTCCAGCGTCTCACAGTTGCATAGTATATGCAGATATGTTTCGGTGTCCCTTTTGCATCTTCTGCATGTGAGGTCTCCGTTATACAGACCTATTTTGTCCAGGTGCTCCTTTGTGAGAAAGTGTCCCGTAAGTAGCCCCGTTATGGTGCATAGTTTGTTCCTGCTCATTGGGAGAAGTTCGCTTGCTACTTTTTCTGATGGGTCTTCCATGAATTTCTTCTCATGTGATCGCCTGGGCGTATTCTTCTAGTGTTTATAATGTTGTTCTCTTAACCATAACCCAGTTGAGCATCTGGGAATGTCCACAGCTGGTTCGGGTCCGTTCATCGGGGTTGACGATCCAGTCTTCTAAGTTCTTCGCCGCATTCCCATACCAGCCCAGATGTTACCTTAGAGCTCTGAAGTACTTTAAGGGCGGCTTGACTGTCACTGTAGATCCTGATCTGCCTATTGTTGTAGGCTCTCATGCCTTGGCACATGCAAGTATTGCATAGATATCTGCTTGAAATACCGAGGCGTATTTTCCAAGCGAGACGATTCCTTCATATTTGCTCGACTTGCTGCAAATGCCCGCTCCGATGCCGAGCTCATTCTTTGATCCGTCTGTGTACCAGATCAGTTCATTCGCTCGTTTTCTCAAGCTTCTTTCGATCTTTGATGACAATCTTGAAGTTCTTGCGAAATATATATCTGGTGGTCATGTAGTCTGTTGGTATTTTAAAGATGTCGTCATCCACATGCTTTATTTCTGTGTGTCCTCTCCCATGTGCCATGTCATGCTTTTTCCAGTCAATGATATTGTTAAACGCACTACTCGCATAGAAGAAAACACCAAGGAAAGTTTTTCTTAACCGAGTAATTCGTAATGTGGAAATTCTGGAGAGAAGGTTGTTTTCACGCTTCTCTTTATCTCCCGAGTGTAATTTTCTATATGAAAAGACAAGGTGTGAATGTTTCTCACAACGTTTTGCGAGATATATATGTCAAACTAGATTTCTTAATGCTGATCCTGTTTATTTTATAAAAAGAACTTGACGATGGAATTCAATAAAAATAATTGGAAAAGACGAAAGTTTTGAAACTCGGTACGACGTTTAATGGGATTTATTCAGGAGACGGATTTACATGATATATACACTTATATTACACTAAGCTTACTAATATTACTTTGTGACATTGCAAAAGAGTGAACTTTTCTCTAAAAAAAAAGACAACTCGGTTTGTACTACTATGTTTGAGAAATAATAAGACAAATCATTACAAAGAATGGTTTATTGTTTTCCGTTACATTATTATAATCAAATTACATTATTTTCCAATATCTCTTCTCGTGAATTCACCACCTACTTCACAATATGATCCGTTGTATTTGGAAGTTACATAAGTTATTAAAAAAAATGAAAGAAGTGGTTATTAACAATAAAAATAAACACGTTTTCTTTCATGCTCTTTTCATATAGGTTATCAGAAATAAAATTAGTGTGTTAACGTATACCTTCAATGTGCTCTTCATTTTTACTGTTCTCTAAAGTTTAATTTACCAGCACTTGTGTATTGCTGAGGAGTAATCTCGGAGCAGCAACGACTTGCAGTTTCCGAGTAATCAAATTCAGGTGAAATGACGGCTACAAACAAAATGGTTACGAAAATAATTGCCTGGCATACTTCATTTCTATCTTTTTTTGCCACAATTTCGACCCATAAATAAATTAGAATTATTATTTTCCACTTGAAAAAGAACGAAAAAATTGTAACATTTCATCATTGGATGGAAAAAATGCATTTTCTCAGCCCCATATTCACAAATCAAACAATGTTGTTTTCGTTATATATCTTAACTTCTATGGACTTCAAACTGGTCAAATGATTCCAAGGAAACAATAAACTAACAAATGACCAGAGAACTGAAAATATAATAAAAATTCGAATCAAATACAGCAGCTGAAACATAAACCGGTCATGGTCACACAGCGAACGTCAGATGTCAGCGAATACACGATACACAAAATATACGCGATGAGAATCTCCAGAACAGGCAATGGAATTACATCACCACCACCGTCACTTGTTTACACCTTGTAGGATATTGAAAAAAAAGTATTCATGCAGATCCAATGTATTAGACACAGAACTGTTTCCATATTTTCACCGAACTAATATTCCTATGCACTTGTGCGTCTCTGACAGAGTAGCGTTTGTCGGGAGACGAAATTCTGCTGTCCCATGTTCCATGAAGGGGAACACACAACCAC
>CAJUYI010006769.1:0-13154 GCA_910591695.1 Galerucella pusilla
AATAATAATGTTTTCGTTTGGAATCCGGTTCTGCGCGAATCCTACTAACTGCAATGATAATAGCAATTGTGTAGGGGCCCCGGTCTGTGTAACAATTTAATTTGCACATTAGCTCCCGACAGAGAAAGGCAGAATTAATTAACGCCATTATCGCCTATCATCTGTTTTAATTGCCTCGTGAGGGCGCCATGTTGTTTTTACTAGAAATTAAAATGGCTGCCTCTAACAATGGTGTTGTCATTATATAGAGGCATAATCAGAATACAGAAATGGTAAATTACTCCAAAGATAAGGGAGAACGATTTACACCACACTACAAATGGTCCATAATTTGAAACTGAACGGGTTTTTATTTGATATTTTATGTTTAATTCATTGTTTGGACAAATGACAACGATTACATTATTTAATCAAATAATATATTGACTAACTATGACATTTGCAATGTTTTGTATAAAAAATTACAATAATAAGAAGCAGCAAGTCGAACTAAACGACCAGAGGAATATTTTTTAGGAGAAATTTAGAAATAGAACATTTTTCTTCAAACTATACATTCAATCAAAATCCCAGTTACCATTCAATGGTTTAGGATACATTTTTATGTCTTTATATTGTTAACAATATTTCTCAATGTCTGTAAACAGATTTAGCCCATTCTTTTTCTAAAAAGAGGCACCAATAAAAAAATATAATACCCATAATTTACGCCATTTTTCATCCAAATAAAAAAAATATCACTTTTTTAGTACTGAGATAGGTACTACTGAGAATGTTTCCATGAATAATATTTCTAAATTAGAATCATGATGTAATTAACTTGAATATTAACTGATGCTTTTTGATATCAAATTTTTTTTTTCGATTTTCTCTTCAACTATTTTTATTTCATTATAAAACGTATAGCACAAATTGGAATCGTCCCGATTCTTTTCGGGAAAACGTTTTTCCCCATTGTAAACGAGGCTCTATTTCGCAGAGAGTGGAGATAGCCACGAAAATGAAGTAATTAAAACTATAAAGGCCAGGTTAATTGTTTTCCCTACCATCACGTAAATTAAAACAAGCCAATTATTGTTTGCCTTTGTCGCTCTTGGCATCATCTCGCTCTCTTTGCGATCATCTGTCTCTCATTCTTTCCACACTGCTAAAACTCACTATTGAGAAAGAAATCTCTACTATTTTGAGCTTTTTCAGGTGACAATGTCCCGTTAGGATCCCTGTTAAAACTCCAAGTGCACTTTATCTTTGTCTTGCTCATTTATTAGTATGGTCAAATGCAGTCTTATCATGCATCTTATCTTATTTCCTCTGCATTAAAGCAGCTGTTCGACTTCATAAATTCAATCAGCAAAAATGAGTTTACTTTGGGCAAGTTATCAGTTTGTGCTCTTACAAAACCTTCGCTAGCCATATCTTTACTCACAAAATATGAAAGAATCGTCACTGAACACTGAACTAGTAAATAACATATATTCTTCCAAAAGTTTTAAAATATCCTCGGAAATATTGAATATTTATGACCACTTTCCACTTTACGTTGAAATAAAAAAAGCACACACAAAAACGTAATGGTCTCAAACAAACATATGAATGATATTTTAACGTCGATGAAGCAATTAATAGTTCATTAAAATACAAAATAAACACACAACTACACATAAACTAATGCAATACCTGCCATATTGACGAAAGTAAACACAAGAGATATGACATCACAAGTATCATCGGTAGCGTTCGGAAATCCTCGGGTTGTGGTCGGAATGTGCATTGAAATTTGAATTTTATTTGAAAATTTGGGAGTAATTTCCAATGGAAACTGGTATATTTCCTATTATTAGTAATTTTTGATATCATATTTAATATTATAAATTAATCCAAATCCAAGCAAAATATGAAATATACTCTATTCATCTTCCTGTAATATTATTTTCGACAAATCTTGCTTCATCTCATAATTTTTGAGATTTTCAATCCTTGTCTAATCTTCATTTTAGTTTTAACAGTGTCTCACAGTTCTGTCGAGGTCTAACGAGACTGTTTTAACATTTTGGAAAGTGCCCTTTAACTCTTTACAAAGTATCATTTGATACAATTATTGTAAAATTTATAAATTTGCTTCACGACTCCTGTAAAGTATCAGTCATCAATCTTTTGTAGTCGCATTAGAAGACAGGAACAAAATAAATCTCCCGTTTAAGTTGGTAATTCTTTTCGTTAAAATAGTTGACATATGAACTGAGAAACAAAATGAGTCTCTCGTTCAAGTTGGTAATTCTTTTTGCTGAAATATTTGACATATAAAGTGAGGAACAAAATGAGTCTCTCGTTTAAGTTGGTAATGACATATCAACTGATGAACAAAATGAGTCTCTCGTTCAAGTTGGTAATTCTTTTCGTTAAAATAATTGACATATGAACTGAGGAACAAAATGAGTCTCTCGTTCAAGTTGGTAATTCTTTTCGCTGAAATAGTTGACATATCAACTGATAAACAAAATGAGTCTCTCTCGTTCAAGTTGGTAATTTCTTTTCGTTAAAATAGTTGACATATGAACTGAGGAACAAAATGAGTCTCTCGTTCAAGTTGGTAATTCTTATCGCTAAAATAGTTTACATATCAACTGATGAACAAAATGAGTCTCTCTCGTTCATGTTGGTAATTCTTTTCGTAAAAATAGTTGACATATGAACTGAGGAACAAAATGAGTCTGTCGTTTAAGTTGGTAATTCTTTTTGTTAAAATAGTTGACATATGAAGTTTGACAGTGGCATAAGATAGTAATAGATTTCACAATAAAATGGACCTATTGGTCGTTATAATGTTCCAAAAAGTGATAATATGTGAGTGGGGTGGAGAAAATAAAATGTGAGGAAATTAAAGGAACTGGAGTTTATCTCGAGACGTTAGAGCTACTGATCCAATATACGGTGAATTCCAGAATGACTGGGGGATGACATAAAATACAAACTCACATTTTTTTTACGATAAAAGGATCACTAATTTGATAATCAAAATATATTGGTGTATTAGAAGAAGCAATCTTAATTTTATGACCTTTTAATCACTTCATTAAGTTATAATTTTCACCCTATCACGAATGGTAATAAAAATTATCTGTTTAACAAATTCTTAATGGAATCGTTTCCCAATTTTTATTTCGAATTAATGTCTTCATATCTACCTAATATCCATCATAAAACATTAATCGGTCAACAACATAAGAATTTATAGTGTGTGTACGATATTTTTGTTGGAATGATAAGTAGCTGTGAAAGATCTATTGTACCCACTTGTCTCAGAAACTAGTAGCTTCTGTAGTCCTATTTCCCGGAAGAATTTTAGGATATCTGCAGGCTTCATATTAGGTAAATGTTCCTCTTCTATCCAGTAATCTCCCAGGTGCTGTGCTCTAGGATTCTGAAGTACTGTGCAGTTGGAAAGTATGTGAATGGAGGTTTCTCCTTCCATGCCACAAAATCTGCATTCTTCTTCCTCCACTATTTTGAGCTTTTCCAGGTGTCCAATCAGACTGCTTGACTATCCGACATTATGATAATCTCTTGTCTTCAGTATCCTTTATCAATATTGAACTGGGCGCACAAATTACTATGTTCAAATGAAATCGTAAAGTCCACAAATGCCGAAGATTGTTACTTTACGCTCTAGAACCATAATAGGATATTGTACAACCGGTGGAAAGAGTTCAACTTTTCTCACGAGAGTGGAAGTTTGTAGCACGAGCTCGAAGGGCAAGTGCCGCCAACACACAAGTGATTTTCCTATGGTACTTGTTCTTCGCCAGCATAAAGTGTATACAAAAGAGTGAAAGGAAAGATATGAAGCTTCGAAAGAATGACGAATGAAGAAAGTAGCTCTTGATCCCTCGTATAGAAACCAAAAGTACATGTAAAGAAGTATCTGTGTAGAATTTAGGATTAAAAACTATTTAAAAACTTTAAATATTGCATAAGCATATTTTTGACAGATGATTACTTTTTTTATTCTGAAAATCCGTTGTTAACAGTTCCCATGTAAATGAATTGACCATAAAAATTCCGAGATTAATATCAGACCACTACAAATCAAAATTAATCAGCACTGATTTTCATTTAAAAAAATTACAACCTTCAGGAAGATATAAGTTTCCAAGAAAAAGGTATAATAACAACCCACTGTGTTCATAGATATAAATAGTCTGGACGTGTTTATTATCTGATTGAAAGTATAAGTCTTTCAAGCTGCTGGTTTTCATAGGACTTATTCAGTATCTGATATATATTTTTGTAATAAGACTTGTATTTTTCCAAAAATTATTAATTCACATAAATATTCTTAATTCTCGTTTTTGAACAGTCCATACAATTAAAAGTCAATGGTTTCTCTCAATCAGACTTAATGTGAGGCCCGTTGGTGTATTCAACAAGGGGTCCGCAGGGGTCCAATTATAGGCCCATTTCATGCCGAACCCCCTCTAGGCAGCTGACCCTCAAACTGACTTCTTGATAACCTATTATTTTCGACTTAACACTTGGTTATGTTGTTCTCTGTATTCCATATACGAATTAATTATGATAGATTTTGATTTATAGGTAGTTTTCATGCAATAATTTTATTTATATACACTCATTTGTCCAAAAGATGATTGGTGGTTGGTCGAAGATAGCTGGAAGTTAACATTAATTAGATTTAGGTCCGTCATAAATCAAATTAGTGGGAGAATTTGATTTAAAAAGTGGAATTTCTGGAGAAGAAGCAATTGTCTTTTTAATACCCGCTCGTCGTTTTATTAGCCACTTCCAATTCCTTAGCCCTGATCGCTAAGACAATTGAAACCTGCAACCTTTATTATGCTGGAAGCATTGAGTGATTTCCAGCATCTGGAAGAAACGGATAATCTAGCGTTATCACCTCATGTTGAGGAAGATTCCTTAGCCTCTTCCAGGAATTAATGTACAGGAGATGAAGGGGAGGAAATTGGACTCACTTATACAGTAAACTTGAATTATTTGGCAGTCGATCCCCCTCAGTGTAGTTTTCTAGCATAGAGAAAGAAATGTTTGCTATTGGGCGGAGTAGAATTCAATGAGACCTCTGGCGGAAAAAATTTTAACTGTCGCAACGAGTAAAATAATTCGTTTTGCATTGCTTTTGTATTATATGCAAGTCAACTTAATTACCGTGAATTCGTACTTTATTTGTTTAATTTTGTGTCAGTGACAAGTTTAAAACTGTGTTTTTCTATTTAACTCAACTGTCATCATTTCTGGGGTAATATTCCTATATAATCAGAGGTATTATGGAAGAGGTTATGTTATTCTATTTTTTGTTTTCATTGCAGATCAAAGAGAAAATAATTCGGTATTAAAGATTTAAAATATTACTCAATACAAACCTACCTTTCCCTACAACTTTTGTAGAAATGACTATCAAAAATAAAATAAAATAAAAACACGAAATCAGACCTAAAACTAAACAGTTAATTGAACGCTTGATGTACTTTTCACAAATATTAACCATACCTATTACTCCAAAAATAAAAATATTAGGAGTCAAAATTTAGTTTAACTACACAAAATACTAAGGCACAAACAAAGAAAAAGCAAAAACTTTACAAAACACACACTGAAAATAACTAAAACAGCAAAATAAAACCACTTAAATATCAAAGGGTTTATACGGCAGCTGATTTGTTATACTCGTTGCTAAGATGACATTGATATTTCAGAACGCCATCTATCGAATTCTTCTTTTCCCAATATACTATCAGGCCTTAGTGAAGATTCGATGATTTAGAGCCCCGATGTTTATTATAAACCGTCAACATAATTTGGCGCTACCTTTTTTTATATCTAAACATCCTTATTCCTATTAATTTACTGAATATCCTTATCTTCCGTAATCTAAACAACAACAAAACGACAAGGACAAATAAAAAACTAGAAATTATTCTTCCTGAGCCGAAAAGAATGCCAATTAGGACCGTTTTCAGAGATTTAATCACATCATAAGCGTAGCCAACCGTATAAAAATTAAGAATATTTTCACAGATAGTAAAAAGAACTAAATGCAGTCTAATATTGTAAAATTAGATGTTCAAACGTGTTAGGTTAGGTTTGTTGTTTGCGGATTTCGTTCTGCAACATCCTGATTTGACTGCCTTGATTTGATCCCAAGGGATTTTTTATTCTCGCTGGATTTCGAAAGACAAAGCTGCGGATTTTCCAATTTTTATTCTACGCCACTGGTAAGATTATCAATTAGACTCGGTTTTATAAATATATTCAATTTCTACCTATTTTATTTTACAGCCTCACTTCCCGGAATATCACAAATTATCTGTATTAATTTAGAAGAAAAAAAAACTAATTAAATTAATGGGTAATAAAAACATCACGAAAATAACCGAATGTTATTTAAAAAAAAATGCTAGTGCTATGACATCGATTAGAATTCCGATAAGTTTCTTTAATTAACGTTCCAAAATTTCCAACTAATTCAGATGAAGATAAGAGCCAGAACAGTAGCTACCAGTGTTGTCTCTTAACACACGAAAGACTTTACTTTTCATGAACGTACCAATCAAAAATTGATTATAGGAGATTATCGCAACAAAAAGCTTAATAAAAACAAACAGTCCTTAAAAACAACGCTATTCGACTGTTATACAAAAATTCAGTCCTGTTAGAATTTCATTTTGCTAGTTGGGAAGAAACTGACCTCTCAGGCAATAAAGCCATAAAAGTATGAGCCGTAACAGAATCGTATTAATTTTGTTGGCGAATAATAAATTATAGACTTTTCGGTCATTCTTGTTATAATTACTTCATTATTCATCAGATATAGTGAGGCTCTGCACGGTAAATCAAGTCAAATCAAGTTAGTTTCTTATATCGTGGAAATAACTGTACTACTTAAGGTACGGATTGCTAGAACAGACAGGCTGCACACACACACCCGGTTGCCGTTTACACGGCACCGTTAACACTTACCGTGTGTTAACGGTGCCGTGTCAACGGCACTCGGGTGTCTGTGAAGCCTGCCTTAAGATAGATATTCCGACTGACGACTGGCGACTTAGTTCGTTGTATGTACTTCTTTAAACATGTCTCTGTCAAAGAATAAGGACTTGCCAACTGCATTAATTTTAATGGAAGAAGAAGGAGGCGAAGAAATTTTATTAGCCAGCATATAGTCTGCTATGATTAACTTAAAAATGATAAAACAATTCAACAAGTCAAGCAATTCTGCTCTGCTGAACGTTTACGTCCAAATCAAACTACATTTGATATCGGCGTAAACGGACGACGCACAAGCATGAGTCGAGAGGGCGCTCAGCTCGGCGTAGTCCTAACAATCCAACATAACTTAATTCCATTACATTGATTTAAGCGTCTTTAGATAGCGTTCGGCAGACTGTGAGTTTTGCGCGGCGCACTGTCCTAACAATCCGTACCTTTATCCCTTCATGTGCTGGCACCCATATTAGAGACACTTTGTTGTCTCTTGCCAGCATATTGAAGGATTCATCACAGTTTTTGGAACTTTAGTTCTTTACGTCAAATTATGTTTGAGCGACCGGGGGTCACGACGCAAAAGATCTGACCGTTACGTTACGCTACGTTATGTTACGTTGCTTCGTTATGTGCCTCTCCTGAGTCTCTCTCTCTCGTTTACGAAGCAGCGATTCATATGCTTCAGCCGGGAATCGAACCCGGGCCGCCCGCGTGGAATGCGAGCATTCTACCACTGAACCACCGATGCTATATTAAAATTCTATGCAAACCTGGTATTCGCAGTGCTGGTGATCTACTTGAATTTGTTCGGATAAATTTTACTATTATTTCCATAATTTTTTTTTGCGCGATTGATCTTTTTTGTTAATTTACAGCATCGGTTGTCAGGACGGAAGGTTGTGTTTACTGGTTTCTAAGTTTAACACGTCGGTAAGTGATTTACTTACCGTTCAGACGTCGAAAAGTAATGAATAGCATAAAAACAATTTCACCAAAATGTAATAGATATTTACGTAATTAGTTATGAAAAGTGCGATATTGTTCAACAAGCCTAATATTTGCCAAAACGAGCGCCAGCGAGTTCTGCAAATTACGCGTGTTGAACAATGTCGCTCTCTTCATAACGTGTTTACGTACAACGTTTTATCTAATTCCGCGCTTTCATAATATTCAATAAAATCTTCAATAACAATGATAATATTGAAGTGGAATCAAATGGTGTTAGAAGTATTGTTACTAATGATGTATTCGCCCAGAAAATTGACTTACTTTAAACAACTGTGTCCTGAATAATAATGTTTTCAATGTTTATAATTCTCAAAATACTATTGAATTAAATAAATGGGTTAATTGTACAGTTTAAATAATGAAATAATTGTCAGTTTTGACAGTACCTACCCAACTAATGAATTATTCTTTGAAACTCATGTGGTATCTCTATGCTGGAACATAAACAGTTACGTAAAGTTTTTACATAACTACTTTTCATAACTGATATATGAAGATTATGAAAAATGTGACGTTACCTAACGCCAAGGAGTGACGTAAAGTGTCACATTTGATAGCGGAATTAGATAAAATATATTTTAAACTGATCGAGAAGTATAAATGTCACTTTTGACATTTCGTTCATTTCGAAGAAATTTAAATTATTTTATTCGGAATTTATTTCAATACGATCGCGCAAAAAATGGTATAAGCATCTCGAACGTTAAGGGTAATTACAACGTTTGCATGTAGATTCTTCTCGTAAAATTGGACAAAATGATATGAGGATTAAGGGGTCTAGCACATTTACTTTTCGAAATACAGGGTGTTGAAATTTTGAAAACTTGAATGTTTTAATTCGATAACTTTAAAATGGATGGATAAATTGATTTGACATTTGGCAGGTTGTTTTTAAATGTAAAAGGGCATATTTTGTTAGAAATGGTAGTTTGTGCAACTAGTGTGGATATGATGGCCATATCGCACGAGGACGAAGTTTGAGCACGACGCCGTAGGCGGAGTGCTCAATCTTTCAAGTGCGATATGGACAATCCACACGAGTCGAACAGCATATTTTTTCTACGACCCACATAAGAAAAAATCTAGATAATAAAAATTTCTATAAACTGTAATATAACTTCAAATTGGAAATTTAACAATTCAATTTTATGTTTCCACTAATTTTTTTGTGGTAAGCGTACAGTTCTTGAATGTCCAATTTGTATAATGCTATGGTTTTCCTTTTTAAATATACGATGCTGTTATAAGTAGATGTTGCTAGTCGGACTCCCTCATGAAGGGTACCGTACCATTATCTATAATAATGAATATTCTGCTAAATATGTCAAACGTCTACCTGTTGTCGTTATTAATATCAAGCAGAATAATTATTTAAAAATAAAATTAACAATAAAAAAAACTTCTTCGCGGGGAATCGAACCCGGGTTTACCGCGTGAGAGTCTGGTTTGCTTACTACTCGACCACCGAGGAATATGCAAATTGTTCATCTATAACGTCAGATGTATCACATAATTTTTGCTTAAAAGTAACTAATGTTCCCACCATGTGTCCCGCGACACGTTCTACTTTTTTTTTACCAGTTTAGACGTAGTTGTTGTATTTCTGATAGCCTTGAGCAGAGGCTGGCTGTCAGTGATCACTTTAATCGATCATAACCATCCATGTACATTATCCAACCAAACTGGAATGGATTAGAAGCATCTAATGGAACATTGTAAGTAAATTTATATGGAAAACCCTTGAATAATAATCTGCTACGCCTTTCGAGTCCAATTATAAAATTAAAAAATAAAAATCGAATTTCAACATAAAAGATTCAACTTAGGTACTAAAATTACATCAAGACACGCTATATAGAAATAAAAAAAAGTATTTAGTACTGATACAACATTTTTTTTAGATCGTTTGGAAAGGTGGACTAGATTTTAGTTTCTTCCTACGCTAAATGCAACTGTATCTCAGTGTATCTAACTGTTATGTAATTTATATCGAATTTTTTACGAAATTTCTAAGCGATACATCACCAGCTACGACTTTTGAGACGAATATTTCATTCTCTTTGATATATAAACAATTTAAATGTATCAGCATTTAAAAATATTCTTTTTTCTTTATTATTCCAAACACCCGTGACTTAAAATGTTCCAGTAAATTAACTCAAGACAAGATTCCACTAACTTTTATTACCGTTAATTTGGCTACTCCGAAAATATCAACAGAACAGCAGCATGTTCTGAATTATATGAGCAGTTTCCTTTGCTCTTTTTTTTTCTTCTCTCTTTTAAAAAGATCGTCCAACATCAGATTTCTGAAGATACGCCAGTGATTTATGTGGAGCAATTTAAAACGAAAATAAATTAAATTAACGGTGAGAGTATTTTATGCGGGGAATTAATAGAGCTTTGTGCTTACAAACTGAAAAAAATTGAATACTTAAAGTGAGACTGTCACCTTCAAAGATATACAGAAATGTTTATTTGATGGAATGAATGTGTTAACTTGAGTCAAAGAAGTTCAGAAGGAGATGAGTCAAAATGGGACGATATCAGACCCGGCAGAAGTCTGGATTTTGTTTCCGCTATAGTATATTACATAACGTGTGTGAAGAATTACTTTCGCACGAGTATTGTACAGTATTTTTCCTACGATCACACGATAATTTCACCAAATAATGTGTAATCAACCTCTGACATGTTAATATACAAAATGTTACAATTAAAGTCAACATAATTGATTTCAAAATTAACAATAACTATCAATAGTGACAAAAATTCAAGTAGTTTAACTATATAATATAGGTAGGTTATCACAATAATTATTAATTGGTTGGATAATCATAAGAATTGAAAGTGAAATTAGGTGGTGTTAGTGGTGTAGGGTGTGTTGCAGCTATTCTTCCGTCACGAATTTTTTCCACTCTTTCCTATTTTGAGCTAAGTCTTTCGCTTCTATCCAGCTTCTTCCTCTTTTATCCAGTAATCCAGCTATTACCTTATATCAAGTTTTTCTTGGTCTGCCCCTTTTTTTATTTTTTTAGTTTCTGCTTTCCATATTCTCATCCATACGTTGTAAATGTCCCCACCATTGTAGTTGTCTTTCTTCTACAAATTCTAAGGTTGATTGTATACCCAGGTCTTTTCTGATATCTATGTTTTTCACTTTTGTTACACCTCTTGTGTCTTAGCCTGCACCTGCCGATATAAAGGAGATGTCTCCCAGTGACCCCTCCACGTTCCTGGGAAGGACAGGATGGACGATGACCTAGGAGGACAACTCCTCGGGAGGATGTTCAATGGGTCACTTGTGGCCTAAGTGCTGTTTCACCCTCCCCACTCTACAGATACAGATAGACGAGGCAGAAGTCTGGATTTTTTCCGTTGAAGTTTTTTTTTATTACTAAGATTTGAAAGTTTACAACACCAACAGGAACTCTAACAGAAATCGAAGATTGGTTGGAAGGAAGCATTAGGAATATTCAAAAACACTTGCCATACAAAACAATATTAAAATTGACCCACCCCTTCAACGCTTCATTCAGATAGTAGAAACACATCAATAGTATCAGTTTTTTTGAAACTCCAATAAGCCAGTGGCGTTGATAAAATTTTATTTTACCATATTCTTGAATCAGATTTTGCAATGCTTCACTAAATTTTTCACATGAGTATGTAAAGCAGAGAAAAAACTGCTCTCTAAAAATAGTGTTTTTTTTAAATAATGTTTACGTTAGATGGAAAATACTTGGGAAAAATGGGAGCAATAAAGAAAAAATTGGGTATATTTCATTAAAGAAGAGGGCGCACGAGTTAGACAGACCTCAGCCTCAGCATCGTGCTCAGGACGTTAAAATACAAGTAATTAGATAGTTCTGGTGAAATATACAAACCCTGAATGGCCGGTGCTATTTTGTACAGAGCAATCTTCAGAATGTTGTAAAATGTTTAGCTCGGATACAAGCTCGATTCCCCAGTGCTTTTTAGGGAAATAACAGATCAGCTTTCCTGAAAATTTGATGCAAATCGAAAAAATTCTTTGTTCTCTGAAAATAGCGTTTCTTTTCAAAAGTAATTTGACGAGATGGCCGTAACTTAACCAAATAAAAGCAATCAACAAAAAATAATTGGGTAGATTGTATTAGAGTACAGCTGAACGAAAAATATCGGCTACTGATCAAACGTCTAGTCCTGAAACTGTAGATACTGTATGACAGCATTTCAAAAATAGACAGAATTTAGCACCTTTATTGGTACCCCACAGGACCACTTTTGTTTCTCCTTTACATAAACGACCTACCCTTATACAGATCCCACGGACGTGTTTTTATATATGCAATAGGCAGATGACACCTCAATTATAATTACAGCCGATAGCTTAGATGAGCTACTTAAAAAAATAAGGAAAATAATGAAAGAGTTCACCTCTTGTTGTCAAAGAAATCACCTTATTATAAATGAGAGAAAACCCGTTTTTTTCAATTTACACCCCCACTCAAGAAAGGCAATGCCTTTGTTTTTGATTATAATAATTGCACGATCAACAGTTCTGAAAATACAAAATTTCTAGGAATGGAATTGGATTGCAAATTAAATTTTAAAAATCACATTTACTGTTTATGTAAAAAATTGAACAAATTATATTTTGCTTTCAATAGTTTAAAATCTAATTTACATCAAGATTATTTACTGAATCTGTATTGTACTAATATATTCTGCAATCAGCTGCAATATGGGTGGGGTAGAGCAAGCAAAATTGGGCGAGTATTTATTCTACAAAAGAGATTTATTCGTTTGATCTTTGGCTTAGACTACAAGGAGTCCTGTAGGAGCACCTTAAAGAGCAATAACATCCTGACATTCACAGGCATATATCTCAACAATCTTCTAATTTATACCTTTATTAACAAAAACAACCTTCAGAAAAATAGTGACATACATAATCACGATACGAGATCTAAGAGTGATATTCACTTGAACAAATTTAGTCGTTCTCAATTAAAAAAGTCGCCAACATATGCCGGGGGTGAATTTTTCAATCGGTTACCAGATGATATCAAACAAATAAACCATCTCAAGAAATTCAAAACTAGTCTTAAAAAATTTTTAATACAATATTGTTTTTACTCGCTAGA
>CAJUYI010006770.1:0-13154 GCA_910591695.1 Galerucella pusilla
CTCATTAGTATAATGCCGGCAACAGAAATGGTTCTAAAAGAAAACATTGAATTTCCATCAAAATTAATTGGCATATTTGTTTTACACGCCCATTTTTTTGCAATTGACGTAGCTTGTGTTGCACAAGGTGATGAAATTGAACACCCATTACCAAAATAATGGAAGATTTATGTATTTTATACAACACAATCAGGATGTGATAAAATTGAAAAAAAAATTATAGTTAGTATGATATTTAGTAAGATCGTTGAATATAAATCAAATATGGTAGTTCTAGGTTATATTAATTTTCATATTCGTATGCAAGAGTAGGTGCGTAAACAAAAATAGCCCGAAGTATTCACGAAATTCATTCAATTCTAAGGTTAGGTATTTGTGAAGCAGGTCCAGTGATATAATACATGTTATATTTTTATTGTGGAGCTTGTCATTGATAGTACTAATAATTTGTAATACTTTTACTTATACTTGCCACATATCTATTGTAGCATGTAACGGTTTCAATTCAACATTGACTATCACAGATAGCTTTTAACGTTAATAATTCAATTTTATTAGAATAAATAGTTTCTACGAATGTGAAAGAAATACACCACTTCATTTATGTACCTATATTGCTCTGATACCATTAACCACTTCAGAAATAGTTAAGGATAGCTCTACATCATATCCATACTTTATTTGGTTGTGTTTACATTTTCTGACAATTGACAAATTTCTTATAAATCTTCAAGAGGCCTCTGACCTATTAAGTCAAGTTCTGTGAACTGTCCAGCTACCTATTAAGTTGACCTTCGACCTTCTTACCTGATTATAAGGAGTATAAGTAGGGAAATACTGACCTTGACCTTGTGAGGTCTGGACTGGTCCATAATCCTCCTTTTTGTGTTCCGGTGCTTTCAAAAGGTGCTTTTTCGAAATAATTTCGGATCTAGCCCAGCTACAATTGTAACCTGCTAGAGAAAACTAGTGATACCTCAAGTGGCCATTGAATCGCAGCTAGTGGATTGCCTTTTAACAGGAAAAGTGATAAAACATTGAAGTCACAATCTATTCCTGGTAGGTACCCGCTCTTCTATCTTATTGACCTAGTCATCATGGGAGTCTCGTATTTCAGATCTCTTATTCATGGTCTTATTTACGGTCTCCTTCATAGACCTATTCGTAGTCTGATCCACAGTCGTCATCATCACCCTTCATCGTCATCTTCAGTCTTCATACTCTTTCAGAGTTTTCTTCAACACAATGGAAATACCTTAAGTGGCAGAGAACTCACAAGTATAGGACCAGCTCTCTCCGTCTAGCTCCTTCGACATATCGGCTACTCACCACCTTGGGCATTGCAAGTAAGGCCACTCCTATTTCCTCTTTATCACTCACTGTCCTGTGCTTGCTGCTTGTTGGGACAGTATAGGTGTCTCAGATAGATTGAAGACAACATTCGCAGAGGTTATTGGTTGTATCGCCCAATTCGGTAGGACTTCGGTAAGACTTCCCAAACACCCCTTAAATTAAGAATTGGAACCTTTTGTGACTACAGCTTTTGTAAACTTGTTAGAAAATACCTCTTAATACTAATCTCTTTGTGTAATCCAAAAGTATACTGTTGGAATCGATTCTACAAACTAGTCTAGGTAGGTCTTGTTATTATTGAAGATCATCTTAATCCATGGCTGAGACCATTTGTACCTTTTAGATCTACCCATTTCATTTATTTAATATTTTGCTAGGTTAGTAAGGAGTTCAACAGCGTGCTCCCGTTTGTCATTTGACATCTACAGCTAACAGTAGGTCTACTGCGTGAGCCAACAACCGTCAGGCCTACTCTACACCAAGACTGGTGTAATTCGTTCGTGTAACTATATCCTCAGTACTTAGTGAACATAAATCATTGGTTGAATCGGTTAATAGTTGTTCATTTCATTTACCTCGATCCCTCTCCGTTGAGGAACCGGGTACGTACAACTTTGAAAAGTTGATATATTCAGGAAACCCCCTTTGTCACCACAACTCCAGTGAAGGAAGAAACGGGGGTGGCAAGCATTCAAAAATTCACATGCTTATTAGGTACGTGCACTAATGAATCTTAGATCATTACTTATGCAAATGTTGGCGATCATAAGTCGTGTTTTGTTCTCTAGTTAAGATCTATGATGTAGTTGCTGGAATGTTCATTAAAAAAGGCCTGTTGAAATGGGCTGAGTTCGTCTTCACGGTTTGCAGTAATCATTGAATGTGATTCATCTTGTTTGTTTTTTGAAATTCAAATTCTTCACATGGAGGAAGCAGGAAATCCATTTCCAATTCCATTGTGGGTTTAGATTTCATGCTCAATTGCCCTTTTGTTTTTAGTGTCCCCTTTGTTTATGGGGATTAGTTTCGTTCATGAAATAGTAATCTTTTTCCCAATGGGATTCACCTCTAAGGCCAAAAGGGGAGTCTGCCGATCATTTCTTCACAATTGGAGGCGACACTTCAGGTAGCTGCCCATACCTTGCCTTTTTTTATTGTTCTGGCTATTCCTGGATATGAGAGAGGGTGGCTGAACAAGGTGCCTGACCCTTCTGGTCCTATAGATGATTTAGGTGCCTCACGTGGATTCCTCAAGTTGCTGCGCTAGTCCAGTCCAGTCTAGCTGCTGCAAATTCCTTTGTGTACCAGAGGAACCAAAAAAATTAGATTTCAAATGTTGCTTCACTCAACTCCACAATCAGGGCCCACACCATAAACATTTCGGATGAGTACATTTTTTATAAGTACTTAATATTGAACCATCCTCAATTTTTGATAAATAAACTCTATTACATATTGATGTGAACATTTAGCTATAATCTGGGTTGAGTTCCAATAATTTAAAATTTGAATATATCCAGTCAATGTAATGTATCTTTAGTTAAAGATATGAATGTTTGGACAAAGTTCACTCAAGTTCAAGTGTCCAAGTTTCTATTTTTGGATATCATATTTATATTAAAAAGCCTGATAATCATATTATAGTGAGTTGTAGATGATTTGCAACATTTTTTTCTTCTTTTCAATAAAAGTATGCTTTCTTTTTCACCAAATTGTGTTATGTTTTCAAGGTCTACACTTTTGATATATATTTTTTCAATTCAATAGTAATTTTTTCATGACAATACTTCATGTTTGTTTGTTTTGGTAAAGCACAATACGATTGTTAAAAATAAAGTAATGAACGCAGGTAGACTATTTTTCACTCATCTTTTCAATAGTTCTACATTTCAAAACTGAGCAACATCTCCCATGCATCATGGTCACCGATCGAAGGATGCCGAGGTAGTTTTTTGTTACACACAATCAAAATTAAATTGCTATAACACTGCTACACAATGAACAATCCTCGATATGGCTTGATATAGGCACATTCGCTGCATTCGACATTTTCATTCCTGGCGGTTTACTTTTTGACACTTTGTACACTCCAAAAGAGACGTTTAAGGTGGGAATAAAAACTAGGATCAAAGTCTATATATTCCAATAAGTCTGGTCACTCCTTTGTTCGTCGGAAAACGCCGGTATTTTTTGCGGGGAGTCGTAAATCATGTGCGAAACCTATTTTTGCTAGTCATTTGGTAGTATACGAGGTGACGGACGGTGAATTCATTTGTGAAGGAATTTACCGGGTGCAATTAAAAAATTGACTTATTCTTGTTTTGAAAAATATTGGCAATTTATATAAATTATATGTCAAAAATAGCTACCATTATTGCTAAGTAACTTTTTAGAAATTATGTTTTAACCGAGGAATGGAATGAAAAAAATCATAAACATTGACTTCAGTAACGTATATCCGAGCGCATATCTCATAATACTTAATAACTAATACAGAATGATCAGCGAATGAACATTTTTGTTGATATAATCATTATAAAAAGAAAAACTCAGTTTAACATCTACTTGGGTCAAAACGAATACAAATGAACAATTATTTAGGTCAAGTCCATTTGGAGTGTACTCTGTAGCGTTGTATTGAATAAATAAATAAAAATAATAAAATATTAACAAACAAATAAGTATTATGTACATTCTCAAAAATTAATAAATACTTGAATAGTTATAAATTTCTCAAGATTTTCAATTTAGGATGTTCTTTATTCTTTCTAAAGGTCCTTAGTGAGCAATTTGCAAATTTCAGTGTATAATAGATTCGCACCCTTGTATATAAGGACAGCAGGTATTCCCATGGGAAGTTTGGGCAAGGATGCGAAAATGCGATAGTAGACAACTTGGTCTTCAAGTTCATTCTTATTCCTACATCATCCTGCACACATGAATCATTGAAATTTTCAGTGAATATATTTTCTAAAGAAATCAGATATTCACTGAAAATTTTTGGAGGAACTGTCAATCCTTCAAACCGTCCCTGCTTACTACCTTCATAGACTTTTTTTTAGCAGAATGATGTGGATTGGTCACAACCTTCCTTATTGTAAAAGTTTAGGCAAATATCGCATTTGTGTTTAACAAAACACTTTTGCAAAAAATATCCACCCACATAAACCATGGCATTTCCTTCTTCTGTGGACAAATCCTGATAGTCTTTCCTTTTTATGTCCAATATTGGCTGACCATTTTTTTTCTTGGCCGTCGTGAACAAGGATCCTTGGGAAGACGAAAAAATGATAATTGTTTATGAATTGCAGTATTGTTTCTACACGAATCCACGCAACAATAATTTCCATAAGAAGGCATCGCACAAAATCAAAAACACAGCAGATAACGTTCGCATAAATTAAAATTCAAGATCACTTTCTTGGGCGCACCCGATACAACGCTCTGCTACACCACCGTGTAAGTCAAACAGAACTGAAAAATCAATAAATCCCACATCAGAGAACTGTGTGGTCAAGGGAAGCTTGACAAGTCGGAGAAATGCCCAAAAATACAATAGCATCTTCCTCTTTTCCTTGTGTTGAGGAAGCTATAGGAAAACTTCCTCAACTCCCCCTCCTCCTCCTACGGGAAAATTCCTTGACAAAAATTAAGAACATCCACCTCCTTTCTGAAATTGGTGAACCTAGAGAAAGGGACGACCCACCAGGGCTGCTCGATATCAATTGTTATAGTGTCTTAATAGTTTTATTCCGAAATGCAGAGTTAATTTGCTATAATTTAATTTTATTCCATGATGTAACAGTCGGTCTTATCTGACTCCCATCTCACATTGGAATTACTGGCAATGAAAACGCTGACCACCATGCTGAAGAAGCCTCTTCTTCCATCACCACAACAACGTTCCAGCTCCCAGATGACAAAACTATTATTCAAAAAGTCCGTCAAGGAGTCCTGGCAAAATTTTTGGCACAACAGCAAAACAGCCCTTTACGACATACAACCATCAAAAGGCTCTCTCCCTCGATTTCCTAACCAGGAGAGATGCTGCTGTCATCAGACGATTGCGGATCAACCATACCAGATACACACATGGTTACTTGATGTCTTCTGAAAACCGTCTGCCGTCACTGCAATAGTGCTTCAACCGTCAAACATATTCTCACAGACTACCAGGAATACACCATTATATACAAGCGCCTAGACCTAACACCAAACCTGATAGAGCTTTTAAACTGCACTGCTGAAATCCCAAAGACATTGAAATTCCTCAAATCAACTAACCTCTACCACAAAATATAAACTAGATTGATATTTTACCGAGTATTTTACATGTTTTATGTTTTGAGATAGTGTATGTATTTATAATATGTCTTTTTGTCTTTTTTACAGTGCCAATGGCCATAGTTGTCGAGGCACTTGAATTCTAATAAAAAAAATCATTCCACAACTCGTCACATCTGATAAGCAATAAAAAGGTTTCCCAAATATTGCAATCTTATTCAGACATACATTATATACAGTCTTTATGACACTTCCTATTTATTGCTGTGCTAAATATAACTTATTAAGGAAATATTCAAAATCATTGACTCTAAAAATTAAATTTCAACTAAATATTGAGTGAGGACCGCAATTATTGATTCCAATTCCAAAATCAGGTCGCAAATATTTATATCGGTCACTTCATTTTAAGTATAAGCAAACCTCACATCCTTGTCCATTTTAAAGGCATCTGAATCTCCATTCAGTGGAATTCCAGTCTTATATGCGTATTCTACAATGAAAATAAAATGATACTAAACATTCACAAATAAATTACACTCCTTAACATTCTATTTTTATTTAAAAAATGTCTATTATGATGCGAATATAGCCTACAAACCCATAAAAATGATATAAACTGGTACAGCAAACTTCATAATCATTGTCTTTATTTTCTTAGTATTTTCAACCAATAATTTTGAATTTTATGGAATGAATTCTAAGTTTTTTCATGTATAAATTCAGAGGTTGTTATTTTCTAGAATCGTAATCATTTACAACACTATACTTGTGCACCCAAAGGCAAACTCCTAGAACTGATAATGGTAATTTAGAAAGTTTTAAAAACTGTTAACAATCCCGACACTTTTACAGCTCTTTGTAACGAATCAATTGTGCGTTATGACCTACTTTTCGAAAAAATTGTCTATTACTCATTCACGGTATTTAAATGCATTAAGTAGAACATGTTACGGTGCAGTGGTTGATATATTAGCAAGTTTAAATCGGTTTTAGGAGAAAATAAATTCAAGCCCTTAATGTTGGATCACTAGTCGAAGATTTTTTGACAAATTACCCAGAAAGTGGGGTGGCAACGTCTCGATAAAGGTTTATTGTTGGAATACAAAAGGTTCTCAGAAGAAATAGGTTCATTCACTGTAAGACTTGATAAAAAGCTATTATTGTATTTATATATAATATTTATTATTGTACAAGACGACGAAATTTTACTTTGTCTTTGAGAGTGCTTTTTACTAATTACGCTCATGGAGATAATGCGATTTTTTCGTCGTGTGCAATACAACATTTTATTCTATAGCAAGAGTTCGAATTCAGGAAAAACATTCTGAAGAAAGTTCCGCACATGTGATTTTCAACCAATCAAAACGTGTTTTTCTTACAGATCACCATAGCAACGGATGAATTTTAGTGGAAATTTTTTCCTGGTGGGATAATTTTGATTCATTTCAACTACAAGCTTAGATGTTTTCTCAATTATTTGGACCATTATGTTTAATGTTTATATTAAAATCGCAATTATTATATACTATGGCAGGTTGATTGGAAGTTGAATCAGAACTCCTTGATGTTGTTGGAAATAAACATATTTGGTGTGGAATTTTCTTACCGAATACCACACGTTATTAAAGAGACGAGAAAAATAATTTGACCTATAGTGCAATTACTAGTGCAAATTGTAGTTTGAGGCACAAAAATCGCAGTTTTTTTTTATTATTTACAATAACCGCTTCTACCTCTAGGGTAATTAGCGGTGGAGTTTATAAATATGTACAAATTATTCCAATAAGAAGTTTGTTACAATTTGTGGAAAATGTTTATATGTTTCAAGAAGGAAATAATGTTTTGAGGGTTGCATTTTTCTCCAATTATGTCTTGAAGGGTTTTTCTATTTTGAAGTTTCTTCTCTCGATTTCATATGATGGACACTCTAAAAAGATATGAGACACAGTTATAATTTTATCACATAGGACACAAAGTGGAATAGGCTCCCGAGTCAGTAGATATTAGTGTGTTAACCTGGCGTGTCCGAGGCGGAGTAGTGTGACGATGAACTGGTGCTGACGTTTATTTGTGTTGCACTGCCATTTTCATATGTTAGGTTTCACTTTGGAGTTTAGATGCTTTTTGTTTCCATTCCGTATTCCAGTTATTAAGTGTCTGGTGTCGAAAATAAGGTTTTAAATCTGAAGCATGCGTGTGGTATGTGGACGTGTTTGGTTGGTTTGCTGCAATACGGGCATATTCGTCTGCTGTTCATTCCCTTTTATTCCCGTATGAGATGGGACCCATAGGAAAGCAATCTCTTTGTTAAGATGACTTAAGTTGTAAAGCTCGTGTTTGATGTATGATGCGATTGGATTTTTTGTGTATGTTTTGGTTAGTGAAGTTACAGCATTAAGTGAGTCGGTAATTATGAGGTGTTTGTCCTGGTGGCTGTAACGTATTAGTTTTGTAGCCTCTAGAATTGCGTGAAGTTCGCCTGAGAGAATGCTGAATGCTTGCAGTGTTGGCAGTTTGACTGTTTTTATTCCACTGAGTGCAACCACAGCTGCTGCGACTCCTTCCATAGTCGGTGATAGTCGTTTTATTATCTAATACCAAAACCAAGCAGGATAGATCGTTTTGTATTACTAAAAAAGTGTGATGAGTTTATTGGAAATTGTTAGAAGTACATTGGCTTGCGCCCCAAAAAGGTACCTCACAGTATTTTTTTTTCAATTACCGGCAGCAAAAGTGCACTACTCAACCATCAAATTTTCCTAACAAATTAATAATGATCAAACATCGCATAGAATGAACCTTGAAATAAACAAAAACAAAATACTGGTGTTCATCGTCAAAAATTAAGAAAGATTATAAGAAATATTAAGAAATATTATAAGATAAATGAATGAATGAATAAATAAGATATTGATATGGAGAAAAGAATCCAAATATGGTGAGAACTTAATGCAATGAACAGTTAACATCTGGAATAAGTCATAAACCATTTGAAAAATCAAATTAATTTTTACCAATTAATAATGCGCTTCGAGAAGGAGGTTTTATGATTAAAAATTAAAACGGTGCTGTTATCTCCAAGTTATGATATACGTATATTTTTGTATTATAACAATCTATTTCGCCGATAGATGAGTTAATTGACACATAACGTTTTTAAATAATTTATGTTATTGATTTAAATAAACATAAAGTATTTCAGAGATGTTAGTTGTTACCGCCCACTGAGCGTTACGTAAAACGATTTTTGTTATGACTTATGATGAAGTATTAATTTGAATCGAGTAAAAAAACTGTTAAGATGATTAACCATTTGCTCTATATGATGTAAGGAACATTTCGATACTTACTATCTATTATAGATGTAATGGTTCAGATTGTTGTTAATTGAAACACTTCCCAAGCTGCTAGGGGTGGTTAATACTCTTCTTTTCATTGAAACTTGAAAATATATTTTCCGCAAATCGCTGGGGAAATTTGACATTCCAGACAAAATTCCTTAAAAAACAGGCAAGATTTCTTATTGATTTTCTTATTGAGAGAAAATAATACTACCCTACAGTTGTTAGTGTTCTACATAAAAGATTGAGAACACATTGTCTACAGGAAATTAGTTTATATTATCACATTTTGAAATTAATTTGTTATATTCAAAGTTATTTGACAATTAACAAAATTATTAAACATTGCAGGAACATTAGGACAACATTCGGGGTGATATGTTTATTTTGTACTTTGAAAATTTCATTTGCTACCCTGTTGAGAAATTCTTCGATACATCCTTCAGGGACTTTGAATTACTTCCACCCGCCATGCCTCTTCAAACTAGTTATGTCGGACCAAAGTCAACAAATATTGTTGTAGAAGACCAACGAAGGCAGTGACCGGTATGCTTTGTCAGATTCACCAAGTTCAAATTAGTAGCAACTATTTTAGACATTTTTCTGAATAAATGAAATCCTACCACGTGCCTACTGAAGAAGCATCGATGACTCTCATATTTTGTTACTTTCGATAATCATTCAAGTATATCTGATGAATTACAAGTGATTTCCCAAGTAACAAAAATTGATATATGAAAGTTATAAACACCTTTATAAAATCACGTTTGGAAGGTAAACGGTGCCTTAAAATGTGAAATAAGCATTTATACAGAGCTTATTCAGCTGTTATAACTCTAAATAGGCCCACGTTAGGCAACCATTTTATAAGGGTATTACCAGCAACTGCATTATAACTGTTCTATAGTACTTCTATGATATTTATATAAAGGTTTGAAATACCCTTTATACGACGTTTATATATCCTAACCTCCAAGCCGCAGCAGTTATGGACACTCTTATAAAGTTACTGTTTGAGGACCACATAAAGGTAATTTAGAAGTTAATATACCATTTATATGACGTTAACACCTACATCATCTGAAACAAGATTTTCAGAAGAAACCATAATACTTATATAACTTTAATATTGCTAAATAATAGAAACGTCAATTATGTATTTGGAACTAATGCAACTGTCAATCTGCTTCGCCAATTTAAGTAGGTATCGCGTCTATCGCACACTACTACATTATCTTATAAACTTCGGCGATATTGAAAAGAGACACAGGAGTACCCGAAAAATGGCATGCGAAGCAAATTTTACTGTGAAAATAGATTACGGTACCTCGAAAAAACACAACGCGCCCGTTATTTCATCAAAAATATAAAAATGTCCAGGCATTAATTTATTTGACAATGATTCTTTAAAAGCGATAATTACAGTCTTCCAGACAAAACTAATTTCTGTGAGTAGAGCGACTTATTTCAGTACATAATTGTTATAAAATTGCTCAGAATTATTCATTTTGAACCAAAATTGAATTGTAGCATACCACTCGCATTGCAATATGGCGGTAATGGGTATGAGAAAATGCAAACCGCTAGTTCAATAGTTTTATAAGAGGAATTTAATATGGATAGTTTGATAAATGTATCTATTTTAAGTTAACGCCTCTTTACAAATAATCGGTGTTGCCGATTTACTTGCCGGTTATTATCAAGTGTGACATAGTTATACATTTTGTATTGATACAATGTCTATAATAGCAAAATACTTTTCATTAATAACTATATGTAAAATTTTCTGTAGTCTATATTTTATCTCTTCCTCTGGTGACATTTTATTTATTATTTTCAAAGTTATTATATGTATCTATCTGGGGAATTAACTTAACGTTTGACAACACTGTTTTTTCTAACCGGCATCAGCCGCCACTTGGTTTCTCCTACGTCAAGAGCAGTGGAAACTGGAGTTAGTCCTTACCAAGTCTACTCTCTTATTTCGCTAAAAGGGGATATAATCGTTCCATTATAGTGGTTAAGACTAGTATTTTTGAAATTGTAGGTGGTATATCTTTGACATATTCTAAAACAGTTTCTATTGGATTTTCAATCCCGTTATGCCAATATTTCCCCGAATCAATTGTTTTCACACTTATGATAGGTGGTGTTTCTGAAAAAGTACTTGGATCCTTCGGTAACGCTGCACAATCGCTTATTAACAATATTTAGGAGTTCTTTCAGAGCAGTCTTCTTCTACTTATGCCGTACTTACTGCCCACGATCTTAATTTCGTTCTGAACTGATAGTTTAAGTAAAACTTGACATCATTTGAATTTTACCTTTTACCTTGCGTTTAAAGTTACCACTTAATATTTTTCCATTTTTTTAGAATCTCACTCATGATGGCAATGTACTAATTGAAAAGCACTTACAGAATTTTTCAAGCTTGGGTTAAACTTGTTATATAGCACCGCTATCGAGCTACATTTTATAAAAGTATCACATGTGCCTCTCTAAATAACTGTCAGAAAACGACATCTGATCCCGTGGAGTTTATCAACGCTATTTTGCTTAAATCACCAAACTATTATATGAATCGATTATATAAACGTTTACAAAGTATACTATAAAGTATGTACTTAAAAGTGTAGAAAATATGCTTTTATATTGCTTAATGGTCATCATAGAAAGGTCTATAAACCAGTTAAAAAACTGTTATTTATAGGTCTTCTAATTATGTTCTAAGATCGCCTTTATCACAATATAATAGAACTAACTAGTAATATAAGCAAACTGATATTCCAGAGTTGTCTAATATACCAAAAAAGCTTTCCATGAAACCTTTATGTTACTTTATGTTACTTGGGTTTGATTTGCTGGTCTTCGAATCAGGTATGCTCACATCCCAGGTCTTCCACATGGAAGTAGGGTGATTCGGACTAACCATTCTACAGGCACCAGGAATACCAAATATTAAAGCTACATAGAAAATACATAAATGTGTGATCTGAATAGAAATTAAAACGTTGTAGATTACCTTAGTCATTAAATTTTTCTCATCTGAATCTTTCTGGATAAACTTTTTAATCCTAGATCTCCGTGCCCTATAACATCGAGATGGCGTTCCAATGAAGAACGAAGTTTTGAATGTTTAGAATGTAGATATATCTACATTATGTTTTATCGTAAGGGTTGACTGCACCATTGAATAACTGGCCCATAATGTTGAAGATTTCATTTTCAAACAAAGGTCCAGGAAGTATGCGCTTACAACATTTTCTGAAAGAAAATTGATGTTTCCAGTCTCACTATAGTACATAAAACGTTCATATGCATACTCGAACTTTTCTCTTGATATCATTGGCTATGATTCTAATAAAGCAGTATCCACTGCCCCAAACAGCGATTGAATTCATATGCGTCAACGACATCCATTGAATTTTCAAACAGAAAGGTTTGCTTACAATACAACTTACAATACAGCCTTGCACATCACTCATTTTATACTGAATTTATAATCTAGAAAATAGTTAGTGTCCGTCACTAGACATTGTTATTTCATTCCATCTACCTCACATGCTCACACTTCAGCATTATCAGCTGTGATGCTAATAGGGAACTTCACAACCCTTAATATTCTGTTTCCATAGTTTACCAGTTTATGTATAATCGTTCCAAAGATAAGATTAGGAAAGATTTTAATAGCACTGAATACAGTTTCACATTACTCACCCTGTCCAAAAGTTTTCCAGAAGGAGTCACTGTTACTTGAATCCTCATTTTTAACTTATTCGCAATCCTGAAATTTTCAATGATTGCTCCCACATAATGGTAGCCCGCTCCTCCGTTTTTATAACCGCCTCACCATTACTAATTAACACATATCACATTTTTTGCTATTCAAGACAAATTCTTTGATTAGTTGGGTAACAATTGTGAAAAATGTGCTACATTAGTAAGGTACAAACGAGGAGAATCATACTTTTCCGGATTTCGCCAGATCAACACTTTTCTTACGTATACAGAAGCAAATTTCCAGCAATATTAATTCGAGTCTTTAGTATCTGTCAAGACGAGATCCATGCCGAGAAAACGCCATCTGCAATGCTAATCAGCAATTCAGTAAGGCTTCAAGGGGATTTACAAATAAATAAAGAATGGGATGGAGTTGCGATACGATCTTAGGAA
>CAJUYI010006771.1:0-13154 GCA_910591695.1 Galerucella pusilla
TTTTTTTTTTCTCAAAAATCGACAAATACATTTTATGTAGAGTATTTACCGCTGCATGTTTTCGACCACATTTCTTTTTCTATTTAAAAATAGCTCTGGAATAAACGGGTGACGAGGCTTTCATAAAAACAATCGACTATTGCAGAAGACTTGACAAACGACCACATTTAGCATAGCCGAACGCAGGAGCTTATCGGTTCTGAGAAACCTGCCACATAGAAAGAGAGTTATCGGTGCAATATGTAGTGTAATTTTAGAGAACCGGTTATTTTTGAGGTATCTACTGGATTTGTAAGAAATTTATATTCTGAAGATGGCTTCTTACTGAATTGCGGGCTGTTTTATTACAGTACAAAAACAAAAAAAATAGGTGGCCGTCATGAGATGTTCGGCAGATGTGAAGCATAAAATAATAAATTAATAATAATAATAATAATAATAATAATGAATAATACGTTGAGTCTTGCGTACTTGGTTTTGGTCTGGCTAGTCTAAAGATGGTGTTGCTAGTCTAAACATGGTCTTGCTAGTCTAAAGAATATCTTGCTTGTCTAAATATGGTCTTGCAAGTCTAAAGATGGTCTTGCTAGTCTAAAGATGGTCTTGCTGGTTCAAGGATGGTCTTGCTAGTCTGAAAATGGTTTTGCTAGTCTGAAGATGGTTTTGCTAGTTTTAATATGGAATTGCAAGACTAAGGATGGTCTTGCCAGTCTAAAGATGGTTTTGCTAGTCTAAAGATGGTCTTTCTAGTCTAAATATGGTCTTGCAAGTCTAAAGATGGCCTTGCAAGTCTAAGGATGTACTGGCTGGTCTAAATATGGTCTTGCAAGCATAATGAATGGTCTCGCCAGTCTATTTTTGGTCTTGCAAGTCTAAATATGGTCTTGTAAGTCTAAGGATGTACTGGCTAGTCTAAATATGGTCTTGCAAGCATAATGAATGGTCTTGCTAGTCTATTTTTGGTCTTGCAAGTCTAAAGATGGTCTTGCTAGTCTAAATATGGTCTTGCAAGTCTAAGGATGTTCCATCTAGTCTAAAGATTGTCTTGTTAGTCTAAGGACGGTCTTGCTAGTCTAAAGATAGTCTTGCTAGTATAAGCATGGTCCTGCTAGTCTAAAGATGGTCTTGCAAGTCGAAAGATGGTCTTGTTAGTCTGAAGATGGACTTGCTAGACTACGGATGGTGATTTTTGTGGGGATTTTACTGGCAAGCCGTGCCAATAGATGTTTAAAAAACTCGATATATACGGTGTGTCCCGATGAAATTTATAGAAATAGAGAAGACGTTCTGAAAAAATTCTGGACATACAAATCTTCTAGCTTAAGTTCATCGAAAATCAAATACGAAAAATACCATTCCACAGAACGGGCTAATATTATTCATTGAAGATTTGCTTCCGGTAAATTTTTTTAAATTTCCCGAGCACATTAAACAAAAACTCTTGAAAATTGTTCACTATTTGGGGTAAACACACATAACTATCAAGGTTAGGTACACGTAACACTCGAAAGCTAACAGGCTACCACAATTAGACCAATTACACTGTCCGACGAACATTTACTAAATACTGGAACCCCACCAAAAACAAACAGCATTTGAGGAGGGAACGTTTGTTTAATTACGATGTTGATGGAAATCTGTGTTTAAAATGCAATTGTTCGTGAATATAATCAGTTTGGAGATTTTATAAGGAGCAAGAAGAGAATGTAGAGTTATACCAACGTTGAATTTTAATTTTAATGCCAGCAATCGTAGTATTTGGGAAAATATTGAAGTGAAACGAATGATGATACCTAAAATATCTATTATGGACTTAGTTCCTTTACAAGTATGTTAGAGTAAATATATCCTACAATCTTCAGCCTATCAATATTGAACTAGGCATACTTTCTGATCGTGAATTTCCGCTTGAAAGATACTTGAGGTTTTCCCCAAAGCTCTCGCAATGTTCGTGCACTCCTATTCCAGTTCCTTGAGTTGCTTTTCAGCCATTTTTATACCAATGGGACTTAAATGGTGGTATTACAACTAAAAATCTCTCATAAGTAATATTCAGTTGCTTTTTCCCTTTTCCTACTCATTTTATTACAGAAAATGATGTTATTAAACTTAAATTTTTAATCGAAATTGAAGTTTTTCAATCTAAAAACATATTGGGTTAAATTCTAGCGCTTTATATAATTACAAAATTTTAAGAGTTTTCAAATGTTTGATGTAAAGAGATTAAATTTAAGCCTCTTTTTTTTTGGACAAAAAAGCGAGATTAAATGCAGCCGTTATTTTCACAAAGTCTTTATGAACGTTCGAGGATAATAACGAGACGGACCAAGAAATTATTTAATTTCTTTTGTCATTTTATGTAAAAGGTTATTGCATTATGGCGGAATTTCATTTTTTAGTCGTTCATTTGAGGCTGAAACTCTTTTTTTTTCAAGCAATTATTAATACGTCCTGGGGTATATTTTAATAACAATTTTATGCAAATTTAGGGCAGGGATAGATCAATTTAGGAAGTAGCTATTACACCCTGTATATTTCTATCTTTTTGAATTTATGATAATTGAAAATTCTTCAACTCAAACTTTCTATATCGATCACTATTTACTTCAATGATAAAATAAAATAAAAAGTATACAAGGCGCATGAAAATTAATGTTAATTCCTCACAAAAGAAATTTTTTGGAAAAAAAATTTCAAGAATTTCCCATTTTTCCATTTTAATTAAAATATTTTTGAGGGGATTAAATGTAAGGCTCGAGTTATTTCCGTTATGAATTCCTAATTCGACTTTGTGGACATGTTTTACGTTCCAAAATGTTTTCCTTGGTCCAGAAAAACAAACATATTCTAGTTGGAAATCAAAACCGA
This sequence comes from Galerucella pusilla, assembly GCA_910591695.1. Lineage (NCBI taxonomy): Eukaryota > Metazoa > Arthropoda > Insecta > Coleoptera > Chrysomelidae > Galerucella > Galerucella pusilla. The sequence continues at coordinate 2,869 of CAJUYI010006771.1, forward strand.
AACAATATCAACAAAAACACTGGAAAAACGGAATAGCGTTGATATTACACTAAGAAAAATTCGTGGAAAGCTTTTAAAACAATTAAGTGAAGTCTTCAAAACACAGCTAACGAAAACAACTCAAATTTACTTAATATAAGGATGTAATAATGTATACTAACGACGCATAGAAAGTCGCAGCGAGCTCAGACCAATCTTGCTCGACCTTCCACGAATAAGCGAGAAGCTCCGCGAACTTATATGGATCTAAAATACAATAAGCAGATCGAATAAAAAGAATAATACCTTGAGGAAAGTCAGAATACCAAAAAAAGTTCATTTATTTCTATAAAATAGAAATTTTATTTAGTTTCTCTCTGTCGTCAAACTTTTTAATTGTCGAAATGAGTTATTTTTCGACAGGATATTCGTTTGAGGTGTCATATAAAACATTCAACAACTCTCGACTCGAGTCGAACAAAATAAAATACAATTGCCCAAAAGATATACCAATGGAAAAACATTTTTTGTTTTGTAAATAGCCGTAGAGAAAACACGACATGTATGTCGAATATTTCCTAGCTTATTAAAATACGTGTACCGAACGCAAACAGATGTTATTTATCGAGAAAAAAACCTTCATTGTTTTGCAAAATTTATTTGTTTAAGATCGATAAACTTTTGCATGCGTAGTACCAATTTTCGAAGAGAATGAAATGTCTCCAAAACATGCAATTCACGGTAATAAAAAGTTGTGAGCGAATATTCTTCTCAGTCACCAGTCATATTTTTTGTTGTGAACTGGAGACTTGTTCAAAATTCAGTTTGGCACAGCTGTCTGCAAGTTCGTGGATAAAAGCGTCGTTTGAATTAGCAATTTCCATGCATTTTGTTGTTTAAAATAGCAATTTCCATTCATTTTGATGTTTGAAATAGCAATTTCCTTTCATTTCGTACTTGAAACAGCAATTTCCATTCATTTTGTTGTTTGAAATAGCAATTTCCATTCATTTTGTTGTTCGAAATAGCAATTTTTATGTACTTAATTGTTTTAAATAGGAATTTTCTTCATTTTGTTGTTTTAAATAGCAATTTTCATTGATTTTGTTGCTTAAAATAGCATTTTCCATCAATTTTATTGTTTGAAATAGCAATTTCCATCAATTTTGTTCTTTAAAATAGCAATATTCATGCACTTTATTGCTTGAAATAGCAGTTTCCACTCATTTTAATGTTCAAAACAGCGATTTTCATCAATTTGATGTTAAGAATAGCAATTTACATTAATTTTGTTATTTGAAATAGCAATTTCCACGCTTAAAATAGCAATATACATTTATTTATGCATTCCACAGTGTTTGTGTTTCCATGGTATCGACCACAGCAATATTCTGCGCACACTGATCAGAAACTCAATTAAAGTTTGGATAAGATATAAACAAAAAAACGAAACACTATTATTAACAATCTAATACATACTAAAGTGAACCTAAATATTGTTTGCATCTTAAAATTCGTAATATAAAAGTTTCCCTTCTCGGAACCGATGAAATTTACACATTAAAATGTTAACAATGGATAAAACAAGCAAGCTTGGAAAGTAAGGAAATTGCCTCTTTATTGGTTTTTTGTAGCTTTATAATGAAATAGGGTCATCTAATTTCTAATATAGAGGAAGAATCACAATTTATTAATGTCTATTTTATTCTACTTTATATCAAAAGAATTTAAATTAGTTGGGAAATATATTTTAAAACTTTGGGAGATTGAATGAACAGAATGGACAGTCAAACGTCAATGGGTGTAAATAAATTATTCCTAATCAAAAATTTCATCATAGAGCTATGACAGAACAAATAACAATTTTTGACAAATATGAATGAAGATTATCAAATAGATGTTATCAAATGAGGTGGTTAAAGAAAAAAACTTGAGGCACGTGGATCAAAAATTTTCTAAAAATAACATCTCGGAGTGGTGAATTCATTTTAAAACTCATTAAATAACAAAGACACAAAAATAAGTGCCTTTTCGCTTTGAAGTATCTCCTATTGGAAGATTATGTTTACATCTTGAGATGGGGGTAGAATTTCTTTGAAGGAAGCTTCTAAATCAACATTAAATTATTGGAAAATCTCAAAAAAATATATCCCACACAAATTATATTTCTAGAAATGTGATATATCCAGTGTAATTTTTATTCAAATTTGATGTTTCAACATTTTCACAGTCTAGTATTTGCTTTTGGAAAAAAATATTAGGAATTAAATTGGATCTAAAGAAAATGTTTGAGATCGGAAATTATCCACTGGTGAAAAACAACGCAAAAAGGGCTAAAACAAAGCTACAAAGTGCAACAACTCACCTGTATTCAAATTATCCGTAGACTTAGAGGTACCTACTATGTCAAAGCACCGTGCACTAACTACCGACAAGTAAATTCACAGGGGCTGTATTCTTGACTGTGGGAGTAAGCTTCACGAGAGTACACATATTCTGTCTTCATTTTGCCTGGCTACTCTGTCACTTCAGTGACAAAGACAAAATATCTGTTCTCTCGGGAATCTTCACTCCCTCAGTCAAGAGTACAGCCTCAGACGTGTAAGGCGACAGAGAAAAGATGTACCAAAATTTTCAAACGTTCCGACGCAAGTGAATTTACTTGTCGGTAGTTAGTGTACGGTGGTCAAAGTCGAGAAACGACGAGTATGATGGTGGGAATGCTGACCGGACATTGTAGGCTGAGGAAACATATGCATGCAATTGGCCTAGCAGATGATAGCCTATGTAGGTTCTTTCAGGAAGAAGACATACTCTGTGAGTGCGAAGGCCTAGCAAGGGCTAGATATTGAGCTCTAAATATAGGGAAGACCACGATAGATCTGCAAAGGTCACAGTGGGATAGAACAAAAAATCGAATGTAGAGGTACTGCTAGACCTTCCTCTATGACATCTTCAAGTAAGAACGATAACTCTATATCTTTGAGACCTGGCGATCTAACACACCCAAGATTCTTACGAAAACATGCCAAGTGGTCGACAACATAAAAAAAGTTTGGGAATTGGAATGTTACTTAAAGAATCAATATTTTCTATTACTGCTTTAATTTTTTATTCCTGCATATGAAAATGTTTATGCAGGCAAAAAATATGATGTCGTTAGAGTTTATATTTGTAGCGTAATAACAATTTAAAAAAATTCAAACACGATCTACACTTGGAAGAATTTTGATGTTGTTATTCCGAGAACGTTAAAGCAAAAACTCTAGAAAAAGTAGTTATGTAGGAAGCTTGTTCCATTTCTTTATATATAAATATTTTATCTGGAAGATACGGTTTTTTTACGAGTGTCAGCGCTTGCAGCACATCCATTCATCTACTTTAAAAACAGGTAGATACACACATACGCCGATTACGGAAGATATATTTGTTATTTCTATTTACATAGCTGAGAGTAGAAGGATCGTAAAAAGCTCAGATGGTTTTTCGGTGCGTATTTCATTTAAATATGGATACGAATGTATATCAACAATCTCCATTAAAAAATATTGAAGAATATACTTCAAAAATTAGTCTCATAGTGAAATATCAGCATTGGCAACAGCGCTTACAACTTTACGCATAATATGTTCATCCTAATTATAGAGTTAATTATTGGCAACGTTGCTAGAAAGTAAAAACGTTTTTGTTGGGTGATATTTGTCAAATTTTCCACTAAAAAATCTATATTATAACATTGTAATTTTCCTTCTAAATACCCTCCAAAAAATTTTTTTATATAAATATTTTTTAATCTGACATGCAACGCATTTATCCGGATGACTGCGTCATGTTCGAAAATTCTCGCCAGCCTTCCAGTTAATCCCGAAATAAATATACTTTCAGCACACACACATCAAAACAATGACGACATAGAAAATTCTTTTCGCGTCACGTACTTGCAATAATTCAATGAAAGCCTTTTACTAGACCGAATTGACAAAGATGAAACGTCGCAGCAACTAAAGTCTAGGAGATTCTAAACAATGGATCGCTGGCAAATACAATAGAAGAAATAAACCGCTTTCGGCAATACTTAAAATAAAAGCAGATGTTGACGATTGTCGAGGAAAGTTATAGTGGAAACTAAGAATAAGAAGAAATAACTGAAGGTTTATTTTCGAGGAAAACTAAATATCACGAGAGCTTATTTACCCTACTCTCCACCAACGTTGTCAAATTTAGTAGTAACATAATAATATTGAAGTACCTAAATATGTAAATATCAAAAAATAAGAAATAAAAAACTAAAAAAAAAACCAAGTCCAAACCGGCTTTCGATCCTAGGACCTTTGGGTTGTAACTTCAGTATCCTACCAACTGGGCTAATCTGCTCACATTCACATCGAATAGAAGGTTAAAGGCTGCTTGGACGCATGCGCACCTCAACTACTAAATTTGACGTGGTGGGCAGTGTTATGTTACTGCTAAATTTGACAACGTTGGTGAAGAGTCGAGTAAATAAGCTCTAGTCTAAATATCAACGTGGAATGTAACAATTAGTTTTTAAATAATATTGTAGCGTAATTTATGTGAAGGATCTAACGCGAGCGAAACGTAGATTCTGGAAGGTTGAAAAAAAAGCCCAAGTATCTTCTGAACGGAAATTCTAACAATAGAAAAGTGTGCGTAGCTCAATATTGATGATTAATATAAAATCATCCATTAATGTGTTAATCTAGCAAGGGACTTGTCCAAAATTTAGTTTGGCTAAGCCATGTGCAAGTCCGCGTTTAAAATCTACGATTGGAATAGCAATTTCCATTCATTTCGTTGTTCAAAATAGCAATTTTCATTCATTTTATTGTTTAAAATAGCAATTTCCTTTCATTTTGTTGATTGAAATAGCATTTTCTATTTATTTCATTGTTTGAAATAACAATTTTCATTAATTTTGTTGTTTGAAATAGAAATTTTCATTTATTTTGTTGTTTGAAATAGCATTCTCCACTCATTTTGTTGTTTGAAATAGCAATTTCCATTCATTTTGTTGTTTGAAATAGCAGTTTTCAATAATTTTATTGTTTGAAATAGCAATTTTCATTCATTTTGTTGTTTGAAATAGCAATTTTCATTCATTTTGTTGTTTAATATAGCAGTTTTCATCTATTTTGTTGTTTAAAATAGTATTTTCCATTCATTTTGTTATTTGAAAGCAATTTCTATACATTTGTTGTTTGAAATAGCAATTTTCATGCACTTTGTTGTTTGAAATAGCAACTTCCTTCAATTTTAATGTTTAAAGTGGCAATTTCCATACATTTTGTTGTCTGAAATAGCAATTTCCAATCATTTCAAAGTTTAAAATAGCATTTCCCAGAAATTTTGTTATTTGAAATAGCAATTTTCATTCATTTTGTTGTTCAAAATAGCAATTTATTTCAATTTTTATGTTTGAAATAGCAATTTTCATTCATTTTGTTGTGTGATACAGCAATTTTCATGCATTACAATGTAATATTTGAGTAAATAGACAAAGTTTCAGGTCGTTACAAAAGTTTTTATATCAAAAACGACGCCAAAACTGAAACAGGGTGGAATAAATCAGACTGCGGGTTAGTTCCAGGTAACTCGATTGTAGAAAAATTTAACAAGCGGTCAAATGATGGAGTACAAAAGATAAAATTTACAATTTTAATTATCTGAGGAAGATAATACAATGTACAATGATGAAGGGACCAATAAAAATAATTGAAGTTTCCAAAAATTTTTTATTCAAAATAGGGAAATTCGATTTATCGATTGGTTGATCGCTATACGCTCGATACGAAAAATATCGACTTTCTTTCAATTTCGCTGATACACACTGTATATTCTGTTTGAAGAGTCCTTTTTTTAAATTGGAAATTTAATTTCAAAATTCATAATAATTTTTATGTTCGAAAATAAACATTCGGTAATAAAAAACGTCCAGCAATCTTTTCAAATCCCGATAATACAGACTGTGCAGATAAAATTATCGATTATGGAAATGTTTTTCAATCACTTCCACTATTGTTATTGGAATTCAAAACCCCTTTCGATAACTCGCAGCTAAAATTAAACCGAGAGAATAAATACAAGAACATCGGTTCACAATTAGAGGAAATTCGTTATTGGAGATGAAAAAAAAATCTATAAAAAAAAACGTGATGGTTTTAAAGAGTAAATTTGCACCTAATTAAATCTTCTGCAAGGGCGTTTCAAGGTACTTCAAAATTTTCAATATTTATGAAGAAGTTTTAAGAAGGAAAATGCTTAATTAAAAAGAGTGACAAAGGAATTTTTTCGCTTATTCAGCTTCAACTTTGTATTGTATCAACTCTAGTTATTCCAGCGGTTGATGATCATTTATACATTTTACGTAATTTTGTTGTTTAAAATAGCATTTTCCATTCATTGCGCTATTTGAAATGGCAATTTCCATTCATTTTGTAGTTTGCAATAGCAATTTTCATCCATTTTGTTGTTTAAAATAGCATTTCCCATTCATTTTATTATTTGAAATAGCAATTTCCATCCATTCTGTTGTTTAAAATAGCCTTTCCCATTCATTTTGTTGTTTGAAATAGCAATTTTCATTTATTTTGTTGTTTAAAACAGCCATTTTCATCAGTTTTGTTGTTTGAAATAGCATCTTCCATTCATTTTGTTACTGAAATATCAATTTTAATGCACTTTGTTGTTCGAAATAGCAATTTCCATTCATTTTGTTGATTAAAATAGCAATTTTTATGCACTTTGTTGTTTGAAATAGCAATTTCCATTCATTTTGTTTTTTAAAATAGCAGCTTTCTCCAATTTTAATGTTTAAAATGGCAATTTCCATACATTTTGTTGTTTGAAATAGCAATTTTTATCCATTTTGTTGTTTACGATAGCATATTCCATCCATTTTGTTATTTGAAATAGCAATTCCCATTCATTTTGTTGTTTGAAATATCAATTCCAATTTATTTTGTCGTTTGAAATAGCAGTTCCCATTCATTTTATTGTTTGAAATAGCAATATCCATTCTTTTTGTTGTTTGAAATAGCAATTTTTTTTCCATTTTGTTGTTTAAAACATGAATATCCACCAATTTTGTTGTTTAAAATAGCATTTTCTTCAAACCTGTCACAAAGTAAAATGTTACATTCCATATTAGTACTAAAATTTTCATTTCATCCCAAGATAAGACAAAAATGTCATGTTTTCCCTCAGCTGCTGAACGTCACGTAAAACTTTCACGATGACAAACGTTAAAAATTGGATTTGACCGAAGAATCGATTCCTAGCTGAATTCGAACTTCATAATATCTTCCAGTTCGTTGCCTTGTCAATTAACTAGGAAAAAGTTATTCCCATTATATCACAAAAACAATTCAAAAGTTTCAAGAAAAATTACAATCTACGACTTCACCATTTGGGAGAAGAAAACTTTTAGAAACATGCTTTTTCACCTGCCTTTGTACGATATAGTTTACAGATGTATACAGGGTGGTAAAGCATTAATAGATCAGGCCATTAACTCCATGGATACTAGGGAAACAACACATATCGAATGGGTAGCATTTTTTTTATTTTTAATAAAAGAATGTAGAAAAAAATCTCATCTGTGAAATTTTGTAAACAAGTGGGGAGAAAACAATTTTGAAAAAAAAATATTTAACCCTAGACTTACCCTAAGAAAAAAATTAATCTTAGATTCAAATTAGATCATCAATTACTTAAAAATCTGGCTGAAAACTCGAAGAAAGGTTGCATCGGTTTGATTTTACAAAAAATTAACAAAAAAATGATAACAACGCCACAAGGTACACATAGAAGATTGAAATTTGACCGTAAAAATGCCAAAATCCTCTTTCATATCCTTAATGAAACTCGATTAGGGAGTAGCGCATGAAATTGCTGCAGTTGTGCTCAATTTGTGTGGGACCACTTCAATACCTGAACATTTCATATTAGATAGAAGTGCATTTTCCTATAAATTGCCAATATTGCATCCAAGGGACTATATTCACTAGAGAGTTTAAAACCAAAAAACAAAGACGAGGAGAAGTTGATAAAAAATATAGTTTTACATTGGGACAAAAATTTTACTTATATTAATATGCAAAAAACGTCAAATTTCATCTCCTATCAAAAAATATATCAAGTTAAAATCCCAGTCACACTATTTCAGGTACAAATCCATGAACACAAAATTGGAAATTCTAGTTTTCGTGTTAAGGATGGAGGGTTCTGAATATCAGTCATTTATAAACGCAAGTACAGTGGCTGTAAACACGTCTACACTTTGCTATTTGTAGAGATGTGAATACATTCTCGACTTGAACGACGTTTTATGTAAATATCGGATCCTGGCATTTTTTATCATATTTCCAAGGGAAAAAAACCTTTAGAGATAGTTGAAGAAGAGATTTCATAAAGGTAGCGAAAGTGGTTAAGCAAGAATGGGACTTTAACAACTAGAATTAAGATGATAGAAACAAAATTAAATGAAAAAAGGAGTGAAATTCTTCGCCATATCATTTTTCAAGGTCAATAAAATGGACACCCTTAGATTTCCCCAGTCAAATGACTTTCTTTCAGTAACTATGATAGCTATTTACCATCGATGGTGGAATTATCTGCACTATTTAGCTTCTACCTTGTACTGATAAGGCATAAAAACACCGAAACCGATCTACAAGTTTTATTGCTTCTTCTGTATCTATCTATATATATCTATATCTATATAGATTGTTATGGTTTTGGTATGTATAATTTAATATGTATAAATTTTGTTTATTATAGTGTTTAATACTTACCTTTTTTCTTATTTATTATTATTTAAAATTTTATTTATATTTTAGTTGGGCGCCATTAATGATTATCTCAACTATTTTATGAGACTCTTAATTTTTATTTTATTATATTATTATTTGTATATTTTTTTTTATACTCTCAGGGAATATTTTATTGTGAGGTCAAATTAAAATTTGTGAAGACCGACTATGTTCTTTGGCCTTCGTGTTGAAAGTTGGCACTGAAGTATATTACTGCAATTGAATCATAGACATTAAAACAAAACAGCCACATGTACTCTTGGATAATTGTTTCATCTTTTATTCAACTATTATTATTATATAGGTTTTTATATAATAAAATATTCAAATTATACAGTTATTCTAATTCTTATTTATCTAAAATTTTCATTCATTCATCCAGGCACACTATTAAACTATACTCACAGAACTAAATTGAGTAACGTGGATATGTGACCTTAATTATAATAGACTATTTATCTAGTAAGAAAAAAGAAGAAATTTATTTTACTTTGTTCTTGGAATATGACTGTTATGAAACTTAATGAAAACGTTGATCTAACGAATTGATTTTATCAAATGTTCTGTAAGTATTTTTATCTAATTATATCTATAAACAATTTAATTCTAATAAGCAAACAATTTATACTACATAAAAAAAACTTAAATTAATATGAACAGTAGGTAGGTACCTGAATGTTTGTTAGTTTAAACTTTTATTCTCTCTTCAAATTCGAAGGTTTCAATGGGTTGGAAAATGTGGGAAAGGCCTGCAGAATGTACAGACTGTCAGCTGGGGATCAAATCCGGTATTTTCTTTCTTCAAAACTGTGGACTTTACACAGTCTGTTCGTTGTGGAAAATTTCTTAGTTATATCGACAAAGCTATGCCAGATATATCAGTTCGTCTTGATTAAAATTATAAATTCAGAGGTAGATGTACGCTTACCGGCAGTTTGTAAGTATTCTTACTTATTTACTTTTATTAATTATAGGTATCACTGACTCCTTATAATTATGTTTATATAAATAATATATTATTATTCTTTTTAATATTTTATATAGTTTTATTAAGATTTTTACTTTTAATTTCAACTCAAATTTTTCTACGTCTTTCTCCTTCGGAGAAATTTATGCAAGCCGTTGATTTTTTCATTTGTTTTCTAAACAAACTTTCTTTTGTTTTATTTCAAGCAATGAAATTCATTTTAAAAGTTTGTTACTAAATTGATATTTCCAATCTTTAAAAATATTAAGTTTATTCAAATGAAATTATGTTTTAGTTTCTATATGGTGTTTGTTTCATTTTTATGTTATTGTTTTTATCATTGCAGTGGTCAAAAATTTGTATTTATATCTTTTATAACCTTAAAATTTAGGTTGGTATTTTACACGATTTGCTTGAAGTTGGTACTCCTGTTTTTATCTGTCAATTTATAGCTTAAATTCTCCGATTATACAGGGTTTATTAAAATTGATTAATAATTTAGAATATAGTGT
>CAJUYI010006772.1:0-13153 GCA_910591695.1 Galerucella pusilla
ACAGGTAACTGGGAGACGTCATCTCCTTTATATCGGCAGGTGTAGGCCTAGACTCACCGAACACACACTCTCTTATTGACGATAACTCCGGACACTCGCATAAGACAAGCCTGACAGCTTAATCTTCCTGTTCACACATCCTGCATAGAGGTGGGTCCACTAGCCCCATAGTATGGAGGTGTTTCCTCAGCTTCCCAGTGTCGCCCAGGGTGATCCTGTCAAGACTGCATCCTTTGATTCCATCCCATCTCTTAAGGGATTGAGCATGGGTGTAACGTTTGGCTAGTTCCGCAATTGTCGAAGTCGTAGGTGTCACTGGGTCCTAAAATTTTTAGTCCAGCTGCTTCCCTGGCTAAATAATCGGCAATGCGGTTTCCTTTACTCCTGTCGTGCCCTTTAACCCACCTTGGGATAATATTGTTATCTGCCGAGGCGATAGCTAAATCTTGGTGGCACTCTAGTACTCGCCCACGTCAGTTCAAGGCTAATAGGGCTTCCAACATTTCCTATTTAATGATAAGCATTTTACTTAAAATCATTGTTCTCCTTCTTCCATTTAATATTTTAAGTATGTGTCATACCAGAGCTAAGTTCGGAATGGTAAAAAGTGTCGACACTTTTGGCACAGAATACACCATCCCAAGAAGAAGCGAAGCTTGTGCTATTTTACAATTCATTTTCTGAGTGCGCATGTCTGACAGTCGCCATTTTAAGCCCGTTATCTGTCAATGACATGGGATTTTATTGCTTACCACAGAATTTTCTTTGTTGTAAGTTTTTTGATTATTTACATATTTTTTATGTATTGAACGATAAAATTTGTTTACAAAATTACATTTATTAGTTATGGCGCCAAAAGCAATTGTGACTGTCATTCAAGTGACAGATGATAATAATTGAAAAACACAAAAAAACTTAGATAACTATGGAGAAAAGTTTACTGTCGCTTCCTTTTTATAACTTCGTTGTCACAGATATCAGTACATTTTCTCTGGGTGCAAAATTTAATTCAGAAGCTGGTGAAGTGTAACTTTTAAATATATAAATAATAAAAATTTTATATTCAAGCACCATACTTATCGTAAATTTTTTTATCATAATTTACTGAAATTCTTTCTATTATAAACTGATATTATAAATATATAATCTATTATTATTGTATTGGTTTTTAGACTCACCCTATCCTACATATTATAGTGCTACATAAAAACATACTTACACATATGATTTCGATAACAATATAGAAAATAAGAATCATTTGGTTAAACAATAGCTCATAATTTTTAATAATGGATGGTTCCTACTCCAAAAACAGAAGCTAAAACTTTTTTGCCTGTAGTTAACATTTTTATTTTACATTTTTTGAACAATTTTCTCAGTGTAACTTGATCCTTTATCTGTCAACGTCAGTTTGAAGGTCACGAAATTTTGTCCCCAAAACATCAAAGGATTTACGCCGGCTTTCGTTTCTTGTTTGGCTGGTGTATTATGTGCTTTTGCACTATTGACACTGATCAGAGAAAATATAGTGCACACTATTATTGCGTTCGGTAATACTTTGGGGTATGAATGGTGTAAATATGATGGGACACCGTTTACTCGGTACAAAATGGTGGTTTATTAGGTGTTACACACTGATCACACCATCAGCACGTGACTAAACTCTGCACTAAACTATCACCGCACCAAAAATCCATTCCGAACTCACCTCAAGTTTCTACCTCTGTTTCTATTAGCAATCACTGTTGTCTTCGATACATTTTTAACTAATCCAATATCCACCACCAGCTCGGTTGTTTTTCCTCTATGTTATCTAACATGCATTTTATTTTTAGTTTCTCTCATATTTTTATAGTCTTTACTTTGTCCTGTCTGATACATTTTTTTCACGGTTCCGGTATTTCAAAACTATAGCTTGTATTTAGTACTCGGAAACCTTTTCGTCATATTTTCATTAAATCAAGACAACCGTCTCAAAGGACACGAATTAAAACTAGAAATTTCGCTTTCCAAACTCTTTTGAGTAGTCTTCAATAAACTCTAATGTGGATTGAACCTCTAGGTCCTTTCTTATATCTATATTCTTCAGCCTCTTGCTCTTAGTCACTCCTATTCATTTATGTTGCTTGTATCTTACTTTTATGTTGTTCTATTAATGCCCAAGATTCACATCCAAATGTTAGTAGTGGTCGATATAGCGCTTTGAAAACCTTCTTTTTTTATTTATAAATTTTGTGTTAATTGCATAGTGAAGCTTATTAAAAATTGTAAATAATTCCATACTTAAAACTCACTTTGTTATTCTTTTCAGCTCATCAACAGTCCATGCCCAATTTGCGGGGATAAAATTTCAGGCTTCCATTACGGCATTTTTAGTTGCGAATCGTGCAAAGGATTTTTCAAAAGAACCGTTCAAAATAGAAAAAACTACGTGTGTCTTAGAGGAGCTCAATGTCCAGTTACTGTAGCCACTAGAAAAAAATGTCCCGCCTGTCGATTTGAAAAGTGTTTACAATGCGGAATGAAATTAGAAGGTACAAAAAAATAATTCAAAACCTAATGTCTTGATGTTTTATTTCGAATAACTTTAATTTTAGCCATACGTGAGGATAGAACCAGAGGTGGTAGGTCAACGTATCAATGTAGTTATTCCTTGCCACCATCTCTAACTAATCATTCGGATTTAAGAGCCAGCGCTACCGATTTAAGACAGTTGGGAGACAGTCACTTAGGTTTGACTGTTAAATTAGAACCTCCGGATCCTCAAATGTCACATGCTAAACGCAATATGTTCCCAGGATCAAAAGGAGTTCCACCATTATTACAGGTAGTTAACTTTATTTCTTTTTGTATCAATTAAACTATAATTGTGTTTTATTTTGAAGGAAATAATGGAAGTGGAACATCTGTGGCATTACAACGAATCCGAATTGAACAAACTAAGCACCGACGGTCATTTGGGTAAAGAAGGTTCCAGTGGAGCGGTTCACAATCTGTCCACTCACCCTCTTTTGGCCGGGACTGCATTGGCTGGTTCAGCGGACACAAATCCAGATTTTGTAGCTAACCTTTGCAATATAGCCGATCATAGGCTTTACAAAATCGTCAAATGGTGCAAGAGTCTTCCTCTATTTAAAAATATTTCGGTAAGTAACCAATTACACTTCAAACATTTTTTGTATGTAATTTTCATATTATTTTAGATCGACGATCAAATATGCCTGCTTATAAATTCCTGGTGTGAACTACTCTTATTTTCTTGTTGTTTCCGATCGATGGCAACACCGGGAGAAATAAGAATATCGCTAGGGAAAAGTATAACGTCTGCGCAAGCGCGTGAGATGGGTATGCAGGCGTGTATAGAAAGAATGTTGAACTTTACAGAACAACTTCGAAGATTGAGAGTCGATCAGTATGAATATATCGCTATGAAGGTGATAGTTCTATTAACTTCTGGTAAGTTTTTAATGTTATGTTCATAAAATTTTCAGAATTATAACAAACCACACTGAGATTTTCCCCAGAAACTAAGTAAGGGGACACAAAAGATATTTTAGATCTCAGTTTATGTAATCCGAATATACTGATATGGAAAATAGTATCATACATCACATACACCAAACAAGGGATATTTCAGTATAAAATTTTATTTAAAAGGGAAATTTCTCTTATCAATAAACAAAAATAAATCAAACTAGAGAAGACAGTTTGAAATTTATAATGTAACTAATAAAAAATAAACTAAAATTTGAATTAAACTAAACAAAATAAAAATAAACAAATTTAATCTTTATTTATTTAACGGGTAACACCCAATATGACAAAATAGTTTATACATGTAAAATAAAATTAATTAATAAGTTGAAGAAAAAAAGATCAGTTCATAGACTAACAAAAAAGCACTGAAGTGATTTAACACTTGTGTTGTGCATTCATTTAGTAGTGAATTGAATAATAAAAAATTATTCATAGTTGATTTGTTTCAATAAAACTAGGGATAGTTAAAAAAAAGAAAAACATTTAGGAATAATTAAACATACTTGAGAATTGATGATAGTTGTTATAGATATATGATTTTGATAGTTTTGAAAATTGTTTATAATTATTTATTTGTTTAATAGAGGCAGGCAGCATGTTATAGGTTTTAGGTAGTGTGTAAATTAGAGATCTATGGCTGAGATTTTTATTATATCTAGGTATGCTGAGTAGTAGATTGATTCTACATCGTGTATTATAGATCGAGGATATATAGTTAAGAGGCGACTGATTCTTATAAGCATAAGTACATAGATTGTGAAGATACAGACACCTAATATTACCAACATCTTCCGAATAAAGTAAATTTGTGTAATATAGCTTATTTTTCTTATAGATAATTTTTAATATATAATTTTGAACAGTATTTAATTTTTGCAAAGCGTTATTATATGCTCCTCCCCATATCAAAATACCATAACGAAATATCGATTCAACCAGTGACTTATAAATCATTAAAAGTATCTTCTTCGGGAGAAATTCTCTCATCTGGTAAAATTTGTATATAAGTTTTCTTACTTTCTTGGTTAAATAATCAATATGACTTTGCCATTTAAGATGTTGGTCAATAATAATGCCCAAGTATTTGATTTCTTTTACTTCTTTGAATTCAAGTACTTCGTTAATTTGATCTTTTTCTCCAGCTATTGTTATGGAGGTAAAATTTGGTCTGGTGGCTTCAGAAACAGTAAAAGCAACATAGTGTGTTTTATTGACATTTAATGATAGCTGATACAAATTTAGCCAGTTGGTGATATTTTTCATTTCATTTTGTAGAATCGCTTTTGTTTCATCCCAAGTATCCCCAGTAAAAATAACAACTGTATCATCTGCGTATGATACTATTTTAGCCGTTGCATTTATCGAAAGAAGTGAGTAAGTAGCTTCGAAATATATTTAATACAACTCCCCGAATGCCGTTATTTTCCAAAATATCGATTAGCTTTTGGTGGTTGACAGTGTCGAATGCTTTAGCAAGATCTAGAAACACTGCAATACAAATCACCTGAAATATATTTAAACTTTAAACAGGAATCTTGATAACTTCTTTCTAATTTATTAAAATCCTTTTCACATAATTTCAGAATCTTCAAAAGCTTTATAAAAGTTTCTTGGCTAATGATTAATCTAAAAAGAAAGAACCTAAAAAATAAAAAAAAAATATTAGTAAAAATAGAAAAAGTATATTTATGAACATAGTTAACTAAGAGTGAACTTGATTTGTCAACTCGAACGGAAGAAAGGACCTTAGTAACAGAAATTAAAACAAATGTCAAATAATTTCCAAAATTTTGGAATTAAACGATAAAAACTAAAATGAAGTATTTAGAGATATTAATAATAAACTTTCATATTAAAAAAAGAACAAAAAATTAAACATTCAAGTCAAGTAATCAAACTTGAAAATTATTAAATAAATTTGATTGGTCAGCTGATATAAAAAAAACTTAAAACTAAGAGTCACATGGTTGTTGATTAAAAAAAAGAGAATTACGTTGTTATTGATTAAAAACGGGGAAGAAAGCGTCACTTAGCTGAAAGAGATACAGAATTGGAAAGAAAAATGATTTTTTTTATGTTGTTAAAATAATTAAAATTTAAGTCACAATAAAGTAAGAAGTGAAAATATATAGTGAAAAAGTGTTACTAACCTTTTACAACAAGTTCCTGTTAAAATTCTATGGTAGCTATCCACTTAAATGAATGAAACCTTCAAATAAACCATAAATGAAA
This sequence comes from Galerucella pusilla, assembly GCA_910591695.1. Classification (NCBI taxonomy): domain Eukaryota; kingdom Metazoa; phylum Arthropoda; class Insecta; order Coleoptera; family Chrysomelidae; genus Galerucella; species Galerucella pusilla. The sequence continues at coordinate 5,770 of CAJUYI010006772.1, forward strand.
ACTCTAAGAGTCCATTTATACTGAAAATTCTCCAAACTGACGACCGAATCCAAATCAAGGACTGACAGGCCCAGAGCGGTCTGAAACCTAAAAGGAAGTAATTATTAGAATTTCAAAACGTAGATGAAAAAAGGTATTTGATAAACTATAATTTGAATCATCAACTTACATGTGTGTGGTGATAATAAAAATTTGATATTTATTTCTCATCATTGTGGTCGTAGAATCGTCCATTTTGATAAAAACAGATGTTTTCAACCAGTAGCATAAGAATAATTTGTATACTATCCCTTTTACATATTGTATGCAAAAGGAGTTGCATAACTTGTGTAAGAACTAGATGTTAATTTTCATTAGTAAGTATGTTCAGGAGTGAAAGACCATTTAGGTAAGAGTTTTAAAAATAGAACTGATAAGAAAATTTCTCTTTAAAAATCAAATAAAGTATTTAATACCTGAACCCAACCTGAGTATTAAAGTGTCATCAAAACCGGTAAGTGGTGTATGATACCAAAAACCATAAAATAAATTTCTTAAAATCATTGGCGCCCAACAAATAAATACAGCAATACAAACAAAATAAAAATTTAATAATAATAACACACAAAACACAAAATTCATATCAATACATACATACAAATACATTATCGTAATATTTTCTGATTATTAAGCGAATGACACATCAAGTATTTTATCTTAAAGTAAACCAACCATAGGTAACAGCTTTAGTTAATCTTTCTTTGGTAGACTCCGTTTCACATAAAAAGAACCCACTAGAAGTTGCAGTCGTACGCGCGAAAAAGCTGCACATAACAATATCTGAACATCACTATCAGATATTGGTAATGGGTTCTTTTTATGTGAAACCGAGTCTATTGAACATTGTAAATGTGTGCTGAGGTTCTCTAATATTGGTTATTAAATTAGTAGCATACTCTTCGGAAGTTTTAATCAACCTCATTTTTTTGGAACTTTAGTTCTTTACGCCAGGTTATGTTTGAGCGACCAGGGGTCGCGACGCAAAAGATCTGACCGTTACGCGTTACGTTACGCTACGTTATGTTACATTTCTTCGTTATGTGCCTTGCTTTTGAGTGCTTGTGCCTCCTTAGTCTCTCTCTCGTTTACGAAGCAGCGATTCATAATAATAAATATGCTCCTACCCGGATTCGAACCCGGGCCGCCCGCGTGCAATGCGAGCATTCTAACCACTGAACCACCGATGCTATATTGAAATTCTATGCAAAGCTGGTATTCGCAGTGCTAGTGATCTACTTGAATTTGTTCGGATAAATTTTTACTATTATTTCCATAATTTTTTTTGCGCGATTAAGGGGTCTAGCTACTTTTCGAAATACAGGATGTTGAAATTTTGAAAACTTGAATGTTTTAATTCGATAACTTTAAAATGGATGGATAAATTGATTTGACATTTGGCAGGTAGTTTTTAAATGTAAAAGGGCATATTTTGAAAGAAATTGTAGTTTGTGCAACTAGTGTGGATATGATGGCCATATCGCACGAGGACGAAGATGGAGCACGACGCCGTAGGCGGAGTGCTCAATCGTTCAAGTGCGATATGGACAATCCACACGAGTCGAGCAGCATATTTTTTCTACGACCCACTTAGGAAAAAATCTAGAAAATTAAAATTTCTATAAACTGTAATATAACTTCAAATTAAAAATTTAACAATTCAATTTCATGTTTCCACTAATTTTGTGGTAAACGAATGTCCAATTTTTATAATGCTACGGTTTCCTTTTTTAAATATACGATGCTGTTATAAGTAGATGTTGCCAGTCGGACTCCCTCATGGAGGGTACCGTACCATTATCTATTCTATAATAATGAATATTCTGCTAAATATTTCAAACGTCTACCTGTTGTCGTTATTAATATCAAGCAGAATGATTATTAAAAATAAAATTAACAATAAAAAAAAATTCCTCACGGGGAATCGAACCCGGGTTTACCGCGTGAGAGTCTGGTGTGCTTACTACTCAACCACCAAAGAATATGTAAATTGTTTATCTATAACGTCAGATGTATTACATAACTTTTGCTTAAAAGGAACTAAAGTTCCTACCGTGTGTCCCGCGACACGTTCTACCTTTTTTATCAAAAGCCCAGCTACATGTTAGATAGATTTGGGTTTGTGTTTTCTGCCTTCGAATGGGTGCGGCTGCCATTTCTTAGTGCGGCCCTGGTCTCACTTATTTTCTTTCATACAATAATTACATTAATTACCTTCCATCATTAATAAGATGTGAATTAAGAAACTGATATTCAAAAGTAACGCCATTGCCAAATTGTGCAGCGTTGATAGCAAAAAGAACAAAAAAGGAAAGGCAATAATGGTAGACATGTGATTGAAAATAAACAACTAAAACAAAAATTATGGTCATTGTAGACGACAAAGAAGTAATAAAATGTAAATAATAATAAATGTTATTTGGTTTTATAGATACTTCTGAACTCCGAGAAGCAGAGAAAGTAAGGTTGTCTCAGGAGAAAGCGTTGAAAGCTCTTCAAGATTATACTTTATCGCATTATCCTGAAAGTCCAGCTAAATTTGGAGAATTACTTCTACGAATTCCCGAACTACAACGAACATGTCAAGTAAGTAAAAATATTTTGATAACTGTCCATTTTTTTATATTATTCCTTGTTTTTTTGTTATTGTTATATTTTTGAATATTTGTGCAGTTGTCTACATCAGCGATTGATATCATTCAATCGCAATCACAAAAGGTATTCTCAAAAGCTTCTATGTCTAAAACGATCATACTACAGTTTCTTGATTAGCTAAGGCACCTCGGATATGCTCCCCAAGTGGTATCAGTGCAATCTTCGTAGACCTGCCTTCCTGTCTGTCAAAACGTTGATGTCGGTGAACTACCTTTACCTTTCCGCTCTAATTTAATTGTCAATAGCTTTCTTCATAGTTTCTAGACGACTTGGTTTGAAGTATTTTGTTGTTTTCTCCCTTTTCCCAGCTCTTAGGATTATTGTGTCCTTTTATCCAACTTTTAGATTTGTTGTATACTGTTTTCTAGCTTTTGGAATGACTGATATACAACCCAGTTCTAAGCTGCTTCAACTAATTCTAGCCCAATGTAGGGTTTTGTCTGGTCCTTGCTGGAGCAATGTTGGGAAAATCACATCGACTCCTGGTGCCTTGAAAGGTAGAAAGGTTTTGATGGCCCATTATAGCCTTTAATTAGTGCAAGTGTGTCCAGTCATTGTTGTGCTTTCTCTTGAGGATCTATTATGACATTCGAGAAAAGATTTACTCCCCTACTTGGGTTACTTCCATAATATAAAGTAGTTCAAATGAACATTATGTATTTCTTTACATAATATGAAGATGGAGAAAATTAAAAGTATAAAAAGTTATCAACAATGTCCTGAGGACTAAATATAAGCCCACGACAGTGGATACAGGTTGTCCCGTCGAAAATTTTACGGCAAAATTATTTTTATTTTGTAACTAATTGAAATTTTCGCAATTGGCCTCTAGCAATTGACAGACGGCGTGAACCCGTGTTTGTAGAGGTTGACAGATTCTTGAATAATATATATAGTGTCCTCAATTTTTGTTCTTGAAGAAGATTTCAATCAAAATCTAAGTATAAAAAACTTGAAATTGAATTATTGTAACTGTAGTTGCATTTTTATTTTGTAGGTTGGCAAGGAGATGTTAACAATAAAATCAAAAGACGGAGATGGACCGAGTTTTAATCTCCTGATGGAGCTCCTTAGGGGGGACCACTGAAAATGTGCCTTATAAGCTTTGGTGGCGGGCTCTCATATACTACGGACAGTATTTTTTTGCTTAATCACTACTTAGCTTTAAGTGAAACCCTACGTACTTAGAAAGAAAAAGAAACGTGCTGGACACATTAAAAAATGTCGGTATTTTTGGAATTTTTCACATATTCTATTAAAAATATACAGGGTGTCCCACGAGGTTTTGCACAGTATATATATCGAAAACTATTTGAACTACAATATTGAAATTTGGCAGTTATAAACCGTAGGTAGTATCACGCAAGCAATAAGTTTTTATTTGAAAAACAAAGAGAGGCCTTTAGAGTAGTGGAACAATACACCTTTCTGAAAAAACGTCTTCAAAATTTTATACAGGTACCATTGCTCGTTCGGAGTTTCTCCCTTTTTAATACTTCTAACAAAAACATCCTGTTGTTTATGAGGAGGCCACCAAACTTCCTTTTTGCGAGGCGTTAGCCATTTTTCATGAACCAATGATATTGATCCTCCGTCTGGTTCGGCAAATTGAACACCGTAAAACATCTTTTCGTTTTTGCACTTTGAACGCGGTAAACAGCACAGAAGAACAATATACACAAAAACAAAATAATCCATAACAGTACAAAAGACTTTTAATTTGAATATCCATACATCGAACTAACTAACACTTTGTAGAATAACCGGGAATGAACATGGAATGAACCGCGTAGTTTGTTCTCTCTACTTTTTAAAATGGCTGCCGCTGGCTGGCTTCAATCGTTTCGTTCAGACGAAGCCGTTGATCGTTTGCTCGGTTTGAATCGCCTTTTTTGTTTTGCGCCATCTATATATTGCTATTTGAAGGAATTCAATTTGGGAGGTTTTGCTATTAGTATTTCCGTTTGGCTCGAACTACAAATTATTTCAGAAATATACAATACAAATCGACCCTTTTTTACAAGAACCATAATTTTGTCATTAAAATCACGCGATAGTGACGAGATTTTAACCAGATTAAGATTGATCCAAATTCGTGTTAAAAATGACGTTATTTTGACGTCCCCTTTTGGGACCTTACATGACTTCGACGTGTTTGACCTGAATTCGACGTGACCTTGACGTTCTTTGACGTCACCTTGCTATGTGGGACACGGGTTGTCTCATTAACATTTCTGACCCGAAACGTGACATTGTATAGTTTGGCAAGTTAATCTGGAGCTACGAGGCGTCGGTAAGAGGCGAGGAAAAACATGGTGTATATCTGTCAAACGTACAAATGGCGTAAGGTACCTATTTTACCAAGTAAAACTGAAATTACAAAGGTAACTGACAATACCAACGCCACTGGATAAATTGGATAAATAAATATCAGTCAATTGACGAAGTGAGAGGGAAGAACATACGCACGCGCTTGCCAATAAGAAGTCAGCTGGTCGATAAAAATCACCAATTATGTAATCGGAGGGTTTGGTCATTATGGTTTTCGTACAACGTTGCCAGAGCTTTAAGAAGCTCATAATAAATTTGGAAAAGTGTTCTCTTTTAATATTCATGAAAATAATATGGAAAATAATGTTAATAGAATAAATCCAAGGAAACAAGCACATTATAAAATTAACGTTCAATCATATTTTTAATATTGTTAATAATAAAAAGACCCATTTATAATTATTATCACTACATAATCAGTACTTCAACTTTTTCATAGTTAAACGTGGCAATGTCGAATGTTTTCGACTGCATTCCTTTCACGGTTTCAGATGAACTTGCCAAAGAATAGCAAAGTAGCTGATTGCTTAAAATGTGTAATACTACCTACGGTTTATAACTGCAAAATTTTCAAATAGTTTTCGAGACATATACAGTCCAAAACCTCGTGGGACACCCTGTATGTGTAAGTTTGAAAAACTTTATTTTTTTTCGTCAAAGAAAAAGATATTAAAAGTTTAAAAAAAATTTTTCAACAAGGTTTCGTTTCAATGTTTTTGTTTAGGAAAAGTTTCAGATTATACCTTTTACTCTTTTTGTTCATTTACTACATTTAAGTAATAAAAACTTTCTGTGAATTGGCTTTCCTAACAACCTTGTTGTCGAAAGTATTGCCTTTTATATATTTGAAAGCCTTCCAGAAAGTTCGCCTTCTTGAATTAATAAAGGCCGGTTTTCAAAAACAAAACGACTTTCTAGAAGCGCCTATAATGCGCATTCACCAAAATTTATGATCTAGTGACAGAGCCGGCTTATGAGTTGGTGACTTCGTAACAATAATTATTTAAAAATAAAATGTATTATATCTCTCTCTTACTTCACCCTCTTTTGCTAAAAATTGTAGAGGAGGACCGTCTATTTTGTCAGATAAGTTTATTTTAATATCAATCAATTTTTCTATCACAAAAGGCAAAAAAATATATTAAATTACCGCGTATTTCCACTTCATGAGGTATCGCGTTGATGTGGAGGATCCTTTCTTCCTCTAAAATATTGAAATGAAATCGTTGACAGTCTCATTGGATAACTTTCGAATGTGATTGTTGAGGACAAATTAAAACGTACTATTTTCTATATCAAAATAAACAGGAATATGTGAAAAATCCTTTATAATATTTTATAACCGAATGTACATATATTTTTTTAAGTTAAGTTTATATTTTGATATTTTTTATTATATACAATGAGGCTATTTCTCGCTATCGTTGACGTTTTTTATATATATTTATATATAAGGTGGAATGACAATGCTCCTTTAATAAAAACCTATTTTTTTTTCTTTGGAAAACACCTTGTATAAGATAGTATTAGTTGAAGAAAAAGTTGATGCTAAAGCAGTATTCGTATCTGATATGAAACTCGAGCATATTTTTTTACAGATAAGAAATTGGATTTTAAAAAAATCTCAAATCGGGAATTCATTGCATATTTATTGTATTTTTTCGTTGAAAAAATATTTTCTCTTGAGTCAAACAAAAAGTAGAAAGTGATTTTTTTACTTACCGCATCCGTAAACAAACTGTCAGTCGCACGGGGAGGCAGCATAATTTCTCTTTATTTTGGTTAATTGTTGAATGTCCTCCATATCACAATAATAACTCGTACAATGTAAATTGTCCGTTATATCAATATTTCTTGTGAAAAAAGTAATTTATATATTTCGAAAGTTCGCAACTCAATTTACTGAAAGATATTCTAAAATGTGCTGAGCGCAACTTTTCATTTTGAGATTTTTTAAAAATCTTGCTCCATTCCAGTGTTTCGAAGCTTATTTTAAAAAATGTATTCTAGTTCGAATTTTTCAAGTTAAAATGATATATTCGTGCATTATATTTACCCACAACTAAATTTTGTTTGTTCAACTTGTTTCAATAAGACTAAAGGTTTCGGTAGCGTTCCAGCTACCGTTGTCAAGATTAACTAGTAATAAAAAAATGTTTTGGTCCCTATCTGACACAACGAAAAAAATATGACAACTAGACAATCAATAATATTTTGAAGTTTAAAACTACAAAACTTTGTTGTCAAATTTTATTAAGGTCCATTCATAGTAGATCATATCTCTGGTATGATAGTCTACTAGAAATGGAATCCAGTGAAGTGCACGTTCCAGGAACGGTTTTTATTGGGATAGCGCTTTTTT
>CAJUYI010006773.1:0-13152 GCA_910591695.1 Galerucella pusilla
AAAAAAGATACTCTAATAAATTTAAGTTCAGTTATTCAGTAAAGAATGAGGAATAAAGTGTTAGCATCTGGAAAAAAGCTGGGAAAACAAATTAAAAAGTACAAAGAGCAGGATTTGAATTATAAAAACATCTGTAAGACTCACGTACGCCATATAAAATATTTAGAAGTATCAAAGGAGTCAAGAATAGACTGAGAAGTTGGGATTTTGGAGAATAATTGGAAGTACAGGAAATAGAGGGATTGGCTTGAACTCGAAAACGTTTTGGAGAGATCATGTTGAGGGTGAAGTGGACTTGAACTCAGGACCGATTACCCGAAGTCCTGTAGACAAACCACTGAAAGATGATACTTATATTGGAGCTCAGCATGATTTAGTGCAAAAATGTAGATTCAATATTTCAATTAATACGTCAGCAATTGTTAAATATATGCACAGTTTTACTGTGTGTTTGCAATAATTAGAAATGCCAGTGAAATGGAGTAAAGGATTTGAAATTATTCGCTCTGCTTTAATAACACTGATAAAACTGTACATTTCACATCTTTTTTCTACATTTATATGAATAGAGTGATGTTTTTCCCGATTATTAAACTCATTTGGATCGATAAAACGTTTTTTGAGCCATATTTGTATTGCACTCAATAATAATTGAATCAAAACACAATATATAAATAATCCATGAGCTTTGCATAAAAAGCTTCGATTTAATTGTCAGATTTGTTAATTATTTAAAATGATGGGATCCTGTCAGACGCTAATTAAATGTGAAACTTGTGTCAACTATCATACATTAATTAAAACTTGTAAACATCCCACAATTTTTAGTTCAAAACGACACGGATTGACGCTAACATACAAAAAAAACGGATACATTTTTTGAATTTGAAAAATATTTTCATTGGTTTTAAATTGCCACATTGAAGTAAATTTTATAATTATTACAATTGAGTCAAACCGATCGTCACACTTTTCTTAGTTTTTTATATTTTGCATGGTTCCCGAACAAAATTCTTGGACGTTATCAAGAAAAGCTAAATTTCACTCCTCTCTTGAATTATATTGATCCAGTTCTTATATTTCCTTCTGGCAAATTAGTGCCATAAAAATTGCTATAAACCGTTCAAAGTTTGGGCAATTGTCCAATCCAAGGAAAAATGCTTTTTTGATTATATTTCAAACTCAGTTTAACTCTCAAAAATGGCTTGAGTCCAATTACATTCAATTTGAACACAAGATGCAAAATAGGTTTGGAAATAGTGATTTCCACGATATTTTGGTTTACGAGAGTCTCGTCTCGTTTTCGAGACGTTAGTTCAATTTTTTTTTAATTATCGCAAACTTAAGGGCTACGTTCATGAACTTACTCGGAGTAAGGATAGTTTACTCCGAAGCGTTCATAAATTTACTCCACCAGTATAGAGTATGCTTTTATAAACGTTCAGAAACCTACCCGGAGTAAACTCTGCATACTCCGCTTTTTAATGGAGTATTATATCCTCTGACAGTTTGGCTTATACAGTAGCTCTGTTCAGATTACTGCTGGTTATTATATCTATTAATAGATATATGGTTACAGTTGATTGCATTGCATATCAATAATGGACTACTCTGTGCTATCAATTGGGAAGGATACCATTATTCTTAAAAACCTACCTATGCTGTAATATAATACTTTGAAATTTATTAATCATTAATTATTATTCAACTTGAGTTCCTAACATTTTGTTATGATATAAATATTATCAATATTCAACTCATCCATGATTTAATCAATGTCCATGGTTAATTAATTTCTATTTTCGAAATGAAAAATATAACCCCAAATTAATATACATAACACAATGACATTTGATTTACCTCCGGCCGGTATAGCATCTGAACGGTTACTCCGAGTAACCAACAAACATACTTTTCTAATCACGTGATCATACTCTTCTCTACTCACTAGAGTAAGTTTATGAACGTAGCCCAGGTGTTACCTTTTTTTTTGGGCATAGGTTTGTTCGAGACTCTACAGCGACCATTATCGAACAACAAATTTATGATGACTCTGATGCTGATGATGAAAACTGTGACGAAAACGACATAGCAATTTAAATTGAAGAGTATGGTTTTAAATGAAACTAACTGTTTTTAAATGACTCCACAATATTTTTGAAAAAATGTGTAAATTGCAAGTAAATTGACAATTGTTTCGATATAAATATCATCGTCAGAAACAATTGTCAATTTACTTGCAATTTACACATTTTTTCAAATATATTGTGGAGTCATTTAAAAACAGTTAGTTTCATTTAAAACCATATGATGAGTAGATTCCACGAAGTGAGGGTTTATACAGTTAACTAAATTGAAGAGGACTAATTTTAATTGAAAATGAATAGGTATCCAGAGAGGAGTTTTGTCATACTTTAAAAAAGATCTTCAATATAGTTGTGAGAAATAATTCTAAGGCATAAGGTGAAAACAGAGGAAATAAAGAGATTATTACCGGAATGTGGTATATAATATTGGTAACTATTATCTGAATGTTTTGATGTGCTGCTTGATGTTAATCCTGACATTTCACAACTCATTCACCAAACTTTGACTTGGTTTCCTTGTGATTTTGTGAGAGGTATTTGCTTAGGACCTTCTTTTTGGAAAGGTCTAAAAGAACCAGAAATACAACTAAAATTCACGACTTCATTTTGATGTAGAATTAGACTCAAATTATACTTTACAAATGGTTTCAAGAATAATGACAATGGTTTCATTTGGAAAATTTTCATGTGAATGTTTGTTGATTAGAATTATTCAAGAAATGCACTACTGATGTGGTTGATTAGGTTATTGGATATTTAATTAAAATTACCACTGTTTATTATTATCGTAAGTATGAAGCCATGCTTTAAGGCAACATATACGAGTATCCAATAATACTCTGTTTAATTAGTAAAGGCATGCTCGGCAATAGAATGAACCAGTCGTTCCGCAGGAAATACATTTTTCCATTCGTCAGTTCTACAGGATATTGGGGGAGAAAGGAAATATCGATTATGAATTATATATGCGTGGGTAAGTTTTAGAATTATGTGAGTGAAAATTATGATGCGTTGATAAGAATCGTAAATGGAATTGAGAAAACGTATTGAAATTGGATTATGTAATAAATATTTAAGGGTTAATATTATTGAAATATGATTGAATATTTATGTGTGAAGTGAAAAATCCCCTCAAATATTATCCTACCAAAAATCGATAAATTCAATTGAGTAGATTTAAATATATGCTCTAAAGTCCTTGTAGACCCATTCATCCGTACTTTCTTGTTTCCAATTTCGTATTTCCAGCTAATTTATATCAGAATTTATCTTTTTCTGGGCCTTCCCCTTTACTTTTTCCCAATTATTGTCCTATTGAGCGCCATTTTTGTCATTAATTCTTTCTCTAATCTTTCTACCTGTTCCAACTACCTTTACATCTGTGTTTTTATTTCCTCATTTGTTCTCCTTCTCCACTTCACAGTTGTTTTTATGTCGCCGAAGATAGACTGTTTATATAAACTGGAAATAGGATATCTATGATCTCTTGTTCTATTTTGGTCGTCCTCTCCTCTTCCTTTCCTATTAACTTCTTTGTATCTTTTATTTCTTCGTTGAAATTTCTTATAATTGTTTTAGATTGCTTGAAATTTTCTATTTCTATGATTTCAGTAAGTTGCTTAATAAAATCTTTGGTTTGAGACATGGTGAAAGTATGGATTTGATTTCATCTCCCGTACTCTCTTTCTTTTTTTTTTACAGTATAGTTAACTCACAGATTTATATTTTCACTGTTGAAATTTTATTCAATTTTTGTGGTAGTTTTTACCACTTCCTCAATAAGTTTCATGAGGAGTTTCGAAAACATTCAATCGACTCGACGAAAATAGTAAAGTCCATGTTTTAGTTTCGTTCGTCACTGTGGGTTTTGTTTTGTTTTAATTAATTTCAACAGTCTGTTACCTTTCGTAGTTCTCGACTTATTTTTTGTTGAACATTCCTAATTATTGTTATTCCTAAATAAACAAATTTGTTTACTTTTTGCAAAGTGTACTCGCTTTTCGTTTTCACTGGCAGATATTCTTCGTGTCTCCCAGGACCATTATTTTCTTTTCTTTCTTTGAATCTACTAGAACCGTTAAATAATCTGATTATAAATTGTACCAACTGTCTAATAAAAGAGTTGACTTGACTCACACCGTTACCAACCTTGAAGAGAGTTGATTTTTCAGGTTATTTTGTTTCCTGTATTCAGAAGGGTCATTCTTGTAAAGGATAGTCGAAGAATAATAATTTCCCAGCGTTTTTCCGTTAAAAAAGCGTGAAACTAGATCTCATGAGTCCAATAACATGTTCAACAACTCACCTGGCTCTAAGTAAATAGAGAATTGATAAAATCCCCGAATCACAGGCTGTATAAGCAAAACAAATTAGATTTAAGAGGAACTTATTAATTTTATAACCAAATATACAGGGTGCGGCAGATAAACGGTCAATTAGAAATATGTAGAGAACTAAAGGTATCTGAATTATGAAAGTTGGCATGAAGGGGTTTTGAATAATGAGCTATTCAATGAAAATATTGCCGTAACCATTCTACTTCCTGTTATACCGGAAGTCGCACATAACTTTGTAATTTTTAATGGAAGACCCTGTATATTTTTTAATTTTAGGAATATTTACGTTATTCTGGACATTTTTTGTTAATACTTCCCTATACCTATCTTGAACCGTTTTTGAGTTGTAATGTTTTTTATATGAAAATGACACTTTTTTACCATGTACATAAAATTCAATATCCTCTAATGTAATTTGAATAAAAGTTTAAATTTATTAGGAACTATTCACCACATACCGCTTTATCGTTTACACTGTGAATTTACCTGTGCTGTCAAAATTGGAATATAAACGGAATCCACAATCTTCGCGTAATTCCTTTTTTTCAAATGGGACACCCTGTATATGATTATTTATTTTAGAAGAATACGTAGTCCACTATCGATACGTATTAATATTCCCTATACCAATCTCCTGCAGTTTTCAAATAAATCAGCTTTATACATTTTTGTCACAAAAAATTCATTTATCAAGTCGCCTATGGAATATTCTGACAAATGACAGTTATTGTTAATGTTTAATAGTCACCTTGTTGTATGCCGTTTTGTGAAAGGTATAATAATAGTTTGCCTTTAATTTTCTTAGCAAAATAATAATGGCACATTTAGGATATACAAATGATGATTTTTTAAACTTAATTATGATTCACGGTGAGTATAACTCACTCAACGGTATAACAGAATGGTATCCAGAACTTGCCGTGTGTTTGCTGAGAGATATCCTGAAAAGCCTCGACCAAATCATAAATCTGTAAAACGTTTGCTACACAACTGTTCCCAGTTTGGTCAGTTTAAAAGTAAAAGAAATAAGCCCAAGACCCCTGTCGATAATGAGGATTTACAAATAGACATCCAGGGATATTTTGCAGCTCATCCAAATTCATCTTTAAAAGAGTCTATAAATGTTTGGAAGTTGATGGGCAACACTTTGAACATTTGTTGAATTGACAAGCTAGTACCTTATTATCTTTGATAGTATCTGTATAATTGTTCAATGTTTAACCGAGTGTTTAACTCAATAAATTAATACCACATAGCCTATAAGAAAATTAATTTTTTGTGACAAAAATGTATAAAGCTGATTTATTTGAAAATTGCAGGAGATAGGTATAGGGAATAGTGATACATATCGATAGTGGAAAACGTATTCTTCTAAAATTAATAATCACATACAGGGTGTCCCATTTGAAAAAAGGAATTACGCGAAGATTGTGGATTCCGTTTTTATTCCAATTTTGACAGCACCCTGTATAATAAAAAAGGTAACTTCACAGTGTAAACGATTGAGCGGTATGTGGTGAATAGTTCCTAGGAAATTTAAACTTTTATTCTAATTACATTAGAGGATATTGAATTTTATGTACATGGTAAAAAAGTGTCATTTTCATATAAAAAACATTACAACTCAAAAACGGTTCAAAATAGGTATAGGGAAGTATTGACAAAAAATGTTCAGAATAACGTGAATATTCCTAAAATTTAAAAATATACAGGGTGTTCCATTAAAAATTACAAAGTTATGTGCTTTTTCCGGTATAACCGGAAGTGGAATGGTGATGGCAATATTTTCATTAAATAGCTCATTATTCAAAACCCTTTCATGCCAATTTCCATATTCCAGATACCTTTAGTTCTCGAAATATCTCTAATTGACCGTTTATCTGCCGCACCCTGTATAAATTCAGATCTACATGATTACTGTGTATTATAAAGAAAAACAGAATATTACGCAATAACAGCCTTGTAATCACGTAATTATTATTTTTCTCTTAAAAGGAGATCAACGTACAAGGGAATTGAGTCTGCACGTGACAGCTTGACATGTTTATCACAACGTTTATATAATAGCCAATGATTGTGAAAAACAACTGCTTTATTAAAATCGAAAAACTAGTTACGCTCGCCGGGAGAAAATTATAAAGACGAAGGAATAGATTTGAATCTACTCATTCAATTAATGTTTTCAATGATTGAAATTAAACTGAAATTGTATATTATAGACCAAGGTGGTGAAGACTATTATTATTGACCGAGCGTTTATAAATATCTTCAACACCATGGTGTATATACAATTTTTCTCACTACTAGCCAAAGGACTATGTTTTTAGCTTAAGGAAAATAAAAGACCATTCAAATGCGGATATTTTGATAATAATTAATCGTCTTGAAAAATAGAACATTTGATAACATTGCGCCATTGTTGTAATTTAATTAATAAACCCACAAAATCAGTTTATTTGTCAGAAGTTTTCGATTCGATTACATAATCCAACCATTCAATAGGACACCACCTGCTGCGGTGAAACAGAGTCGGACTTGTGAATATAGTTGTTCGTACGATGAATACCCGTTTCGTCGAAACAAAATAATAGGACTATATTTTTCAGTTGTATAAAGATATGAAAGATTATAGATAACAAATATTTATACCTGACAGATCCCCGACAGGTAATAGGAGTATGAAAGAAAAGGGCGTATCCATCTAATTGTAGACTAACAAGTTTTAACTACAAATGACAAGTTTTAATAAATAATCGCTCTGTGTGCTAGAAGTGTGCGTATTCAATTTAGAGATTTTTTAAAGTCAAGTATTTAGAAGCTAAGAAAATGCAGTGTTACGTTTGTGAACATAGAGTTCGTCCTAGAGGATTTCGGCGTTGTGAGGAATTAAACGATCTTCCAGAGGGATTAGGTCGGTTCAACCCTGTCTGGTTTTATTTATTCATTTCTTATCTCCTTATACTTGGTGGAATCAGGTGGAATCTGTAATACAGGTTTGTTTACGTATCTTCTCTTTGTCTAATCCATACAATCTCCGTAAGCGATTTTAAAAATAATATCATTAATTGTGAGTTAATTATTATAAAAGTCACAACATTGGCGCAATGTTATCAAATGTTCTATTTTTTAAGACGAGTGAGTTGGTATCAAAATATCCGCATCTTTTATTTTCCCTTAGATGAAAGCATAGTCCTTCAAGACAAAAACTATTATTAATTCACAAACGCACCACGAGAAGCGTTTACCCCGTTGTCTGACTGACAAGTACACTGACAGCTTTCGATATATTATGAACGTACTCGTTATGTCATCAGTCATTTTTGGTTGAGCGAAAATTTTGAACTAATGGCATTTTTATTCAAATAATTTTTTCTTGATAGGTAATTTCAAGCTGCAAATATGTTGAAGATAATCTCCTGGTTATACAAAATTATGTTGCACAAGTTTTTGTTGTACTTCTATCCCTTAATTCTCAAAATATTGGAATTTGTCTAGGTTAAAAATAGAAAAAATTATTTACCACTAATATAGAGAAATTTAACTTCTCGGTTGGCTAGAAGAAGCAATAATTGTCAACTTCACAGCTAGTAGTGGAAGAACATTTATAGTGGGAATCTGTAATAGACGTGTAATAAAACAATTGTTTTATAAGTGTAATCGTTAGGAAGGATAATGACATAAATCAGATATAACAAATGGCTGTTGGTTCTGTTTTAGAGAAAGTTCAATTCTTTTTACGATTCGATACACTATTTGTAGTAAAAACCGTTGGGCCTCCCAAAATAATCGAAATTTATTCCACTCGAGTGTTTTTATGTTGTTTTTCATTGGAGAAGAAAGTGTTTTATTGAATGTATCGGTGTGTTATGTGAAATTGAGCGTTGTCATATGTAATACAGTCTGATTGCGTATTTTTGGTTTTTTCTGTGGGTAGATAATCGAGTTTTCTTATAATACAGGGTGTCTCATTATATTCTGAATGTTTTTAAGAGTTTATATCTTCGAAACGGCTCTGGATAATAAGATGCGGCTTCCACAGTTAGGTTTAAAATTACTGTAAGTTTTGTTGAGACCCATTTATATAAATGGCCTACTTCCGGTTTACCCACTAGAAAAGTGGCGTATTTTCAGAATACAGTAGATGTAATTTTTTTAATGGGACACCCTGTATATTTAGCAATTTCTTGGAAGACGCATATTTTCACTTTATAACGGTACTTTAAAGCATAAAATCGGTGCATACAAAGCGAAGTTAGATAACTTTAACTAGGATACTGTAATGATTTAGATATAAAGTTGGAACTTTATTAGCTAAAGTGAACTGTAAAAAACAAATAGGAACATGTTTTAGGGCACTCTAAAACAAATGTTCGATGTGTCTTCCTTCTTGGTCTATACATTTGTGGAATCGAACCAAGTTGTCAAATGCTGCTGTCAGCATTTCAAGAGGAATATTTTCCATTACCTGCCGTATGTTATTTTTTAATTCCTCAATAGTAGCAGGCATCGGGTTGTAGACTTTATATTTCACAAATCTCCATACAAAAAAATCTGGAACAGTCGGGTCTGGAGCATTTGGAGGCCATTCTATTGGATCAGTCCTACCAATCCAATTGTTGGTTAACAGATTCTCTTGCTATGTTGGAATAATGGGGTGGAGCCCCGTCTTGTTGAAAGTAAATATTTTGATTATTATTTATTAATAAGATATCTGGATCATTGCAGTATCCCAGTTAAAGTTATCTAACTTCGCTTTCTGTGCACGGATTTTAAACTTCAAGGTACCGATAAAAAGTAAAAATATGCGTCTTTCAAGAAATTGCTAAATATACAGGGTGTCCTATTTGAAAAATTACATCTACTGTATTCTGAAAATACGCCACTTTTCCAGCGGGTAAACCGGAAGTACGCCATTTATATAAATGTGTCAGAACAAAACTCACGGTAATTTCAAACCTAACTGTGGAAACCGCATCTTAGGCTACCATTATACTAGGATGCTAGCATCCGGGATGCTGGCATCTGGGAGGTTAGCGGGGCATTAAATCAAATGGGAGCGATTAGATTAAGGATGCCAGCATCGGATGCTAAAACAGCCTCCCGGACGCACGATTTTGTGCATCCAGTTGGGATACTGAAATTCGAGCAGCCGGACGCTTTTTGCCTCCCGGGATGCACAAAATCGGTTGTGGGGCATTGGTTCAAATGCGGCGCATTATACTAGGCTGCTAGCATCCGAGGATACAGGCTTTTAATAGAACGGACAGCTAAAAAGGGGTCCACACTAAACTTTCTTTTTGCACGACGCCTTCTTTTCTTAATTAGTAACATCAGCAACAACATCTCTTCATTCGTTGGGGCCATATTGCCGACTGACCAAAAATTAAAATAAAATAGCAGTCCGGGAGGCTAGCATCCCAACACAAATTCGACTCGAAGTGGGATGCTAGCATCCCGGACGCAAGCATCCCGGATGCTAGCATCCTAGTATAATGGTAGCCTTATTATCTAGAACCGTTTCGAAGATATAAGCTCTTGAAAACAGTCAGAATATAATGAGACACGTACCCAGTATATGCAGTGTATTGTTGGCTGCAGTTTTGTATTATCGAATAAAATTTTGTTATAATTGCATGGTTTTTATTGTTTTTGATTAGTTTTGTTTGTGATCGAGGTTTCCTATATGATTTTTGTGGAATTGAGAGTTTTTAAATCCTGATGAGTGGTTTTATGTGTTTTAACGAATTTTTCGGTGTGTTATAACGTGCAATTTTTGGATGTAATAACGTATTATTGTGTGTTCTCAATCATTTTTGTGAATATACCTAAGACTGTTTTTGTTTTATCGATTTATTTGTTCTTGTGAGTTTTCCAGTGCGATTGAGAGTTGTCGAATTATTGATTGAAATTTTGTTATAATTGCATGATTTCTATTGTTTTTATGAATATTTGAGTGGTTTTGTGTGTAATTGAGGTTTTCTGTAAGTATACATCTTAGTGAAACGGACTGTTCTTCTGTTTTATTTAATTTTTCGATATGTTGTAATGAGTGAATTATTGGGAGTTATTGAATGTAATAACATATAGTTATAGTCAGTTCTTAGTCGCTTTTTGTGTATTAGAATGTTCTTGTCTGTTTTGGTGTCTTATTAAACGTTTCGGTATGTTATTTTGTGCAATATTGCTCGTTCTAAGGTATAATAATCCCTATAATAACGTAATAATTTCACTACCGGTGAATGCTCTTGCTATTTTCATTTTAGAATGCAACAATTCCCTGCTCCAAACAAATTTTCCTAATCTGCTTAATGGTCTAACTATCAAGGTGCTATGAATCATTACGAGGCTTTGGTTATCAGTAACTTCACTTTTTCTCAACTACTTTTATGTAGGAGCAAGTACATAGCAGCTGTGTGTACACGGTTGTCCGAAATGTAGAGAGGAGAATCACTATTAATTTGGACAACATATTTTTCGTGCAGTTATTTTGTGCACCCCTGTACTCACTCAATTGAGTTGAGTTGACCTAAAATCAATAATTTGCTGTAGGTAACTTATGAAATTCTAGATCTATTGTATATCTGTACCTACGTATTTCGACGCGGGTGATGGATGTCTGCAACAGAGATTGTATAAACTATTATTTTCAGTCTATCAACTGCATCAATCCAAATTGTATATGCTCCAACCATGTAGATACTTTATCTTTCGCACAATATTTCTGTTCACAATACGTTATATTACTGAAATAATTTATCATTTCGAAGCCTATTATTCTGAAATAGACTCGATGGCAAATAGACTAGCTAAATTTTATGAAAGCAGCTGGAGAGTAGAGAGAAGATAATATTGAAATATTTGAGATGCTTCATTAACATGGGATGACATGGGGTCAACTTTTTGTGCTCTTTTTGTTCTTGAGAAAACGATAAATTATTATTAGAGCTCATCGTTTTGTTTTTGTAGCTAGTGTCAATCAGAGGTTGGAATATTGAATGTATGGTGTATGTAAGGGGTTTATAATGTACCAGTTAAGAGAGATGGATAGTGGAACGTAGTTGCTGGTGAAGGTGTTAATAATAATAGATATGCCGAAGATAGCAGCTTAGTAACTTGGGTAGGGTAGATGAATAGTTTTTAGAGTTGTTATACCTAGTACAAAAGTGAATGTTTGCCGAGAATTCTTTTAACACCTGGTGATGTCGAAGCAGTAAATATGGTACAATTGGTACGAACCTATGCATCAATGAGAACCAGCAACGTATTCTTAGAAACAACAAATGTATGAAGCAGCCTGTAGGAGTTCATACTTTTGGAGACATGTCAACAAATTGCAATATTGTAGTGTTCATTAAGGCTATGGTCCGAAAGTAATTGTCCGTAACCACGGTTAACCGCTTCGGTTGACAAATAAAACTGAAAAATCTAGTTGTATTAGGCAATCCAGACCACGTGATCTTTTCAATATGGCGGCGACGGTCAAACATTGGAATCAGTAACGAGTCAGACCTATGCGTGTCAGTTTTGTCCTTTTATCTCTGCGATTCTTTCTCTCAACATCTGCAGCCCTTTTTTTTACTTTCTGAGACACATGTCCCATATGTTGATATGATACCCAGTCAGGGTGGTCTTTATCTTCGGCAGCAGGTTTGCCTAAAATAAAAGTTAATACCTACTTGAGTACAAATTACGTATACTAAGAGCTAGAAGAGTTGATATGCTATTCAAGATAATATTTGATAAGAAGCCTACCAGTTATAAAGTGTCTACTGCAAACTTTCTGGTGTTTCAATATAGATTCGGTCAGATCGTCTCTCTTTTTTGCCGCAATCCATGCTGCCCTGCGAAGTTTGGTCAAATCGTTTTTCTCCGTTAAAAACCTGTGTTTTGTCTCTGCGGGAACGCGATAAAACGAAACTTCATCACGATTAGAACGGCTTCCACAACCAACCACAATACATATCGAAGGCATTTCACAAGACAAACACTTTACTATTCAAAAATCACAATTTAAAGCTAAAAAAACAGAAAGAAAACCAATGGATAAACAAACACTCAATCACAACTTTGTTATTTGTTTGACCGTCGCCGCCATATTGAATTTATTTCGACAGATCGATGGATTGCCTAATTCGGGACACAAAACCAGTAAAAGTACGAAACGGAAAAATAACCTGAAATACATTCCCCAAAACGACACCAGGATACACGTCAAAATAGCTTTTTATGCCATCAGTTAAGAAATGCCTAATTTTGTGTAACACGTGAGATTTTTGCGGAACGAACGAAGTGAGTTTCGCAAAAACTCACAGCAGCAGCAGGTAATGCTCTATTATCAGTAATTTCCAAAAAGTCAAAGGCAGTTTATGATTTGACATACGAAAAATTTGATACGAGAAGAAAATTAAACATGTTAATGAGAAAGTTTTACTTGCATATTTTGAGGTAATAAAGATCTAAAAGTTTCCACATTATGGACACTTTACTCAATGTTAAGGTATAAACTAAATCAAAAGGAATATTGATATTAAAAAATATACAAATTTGGTAGCATGTATTAAAAGGCAAGCGGACGGGTACAGTGCTAAAAAGTCAAAAGTTTTTATTTAAGAAGATTTTGCCAAATTTTTAGTGGAAGATTATGACAAAGAATACTTAATGGCTAAGGTTGCAATGATAATTGAATGGCAGGAGCATGCAGAAAAGCAGAATTAACATTTCTTCCAGTT
>CAJUYI010006774.1:0-13152 GCA_910591695.1 Galerucella pusilla
AAACTTCAACAAAATTATTTTGAAATCTATAAAGTTGCCTTCCAAATTACTATATATTTCTTCCCAAATTTGTCGATAAATCCTTCCCTAATTTTCAAACATCTCAAAACAGATTTTTTTAAAACCACTTTTAAGTACAAACTGACGCTATTCATACCATCACCAGAGCCTTTTTATAAAAATTTTTTTTTGGAAGGAGCAAACAATATTTCTCAACGCCATAATTTAAATAACGTCCATTGATCAACGGAGCTGTTCTTTGAAGAAGTAATCAATCAAAAAGCTTTCCTTTCGATGCAAAACAATCGCTAAGTCTGACGCATGAACAAGAGAGAGAGAGAGAGAGAGAGAGAAACAGAGCTGGAGCTACACTGGAAAAAGATGAGTGAACCTGTACCGTACTGGGTTCAGATTTAGTACAAGCACAAGAGTGCATTTCAAACTAGTGGCCATTCTCATAGATAACCACGCTTCACGATTACCGGGCTCCATTTTCACAAGGAGCAAATAATAGGCGCGTTCAGAAGTGCTCAATGGTTGAAGCTGAGCACAATAAATGTACAAGCGTAAAAAAGTAACCAACGCGACGTGCTTGGTGGAGAGACACAAATGTTGTTCGACGTATACCGTCGCCTGTCGTATTTGACGTACGTCAACGTGTCGCACGTCACCGGACTCGGTGGAATGTGGGCTTTAGAAGTGGAACATAACCTTAGTTTTTAGTAAGTTCCTCCCATTTTCATTGGATAGTATATTTTTATCATTTATTACCACTCTGTAATGTAGCTTTTTATTGTTTATTGCCAAGAAACACAAAATAACCCACGTGAACACTTCGACAGCAACAAATTATTGCCTCTGAACAGTTGAGAGGCAGCATCTCTTCAGAACGCAACAGTTGAGCCCGTTGGCACCGACAAATCAAAATTGGGGTGATGTGAAGAATTTATTTACTTTAAGTTTCGCTTTTTCAAGGTACTGATTGCTTCTTCACATCCAGTTTGAACCTAAACAAAAATATTAAAGTAAAAGAGAAATAAAACGTCAGAGGAACATTATTATGAAAGTTTTAATGAAATCGAATATCTCTTTTCCAAGTTCTTAATTTAGAGGAATTCGCCAGCCGTCGACAATGAAAGTAAAGTTAACCTTTCCAAACTGTTTTTGTTGAGAGGTAACAGATAATTATTTGAGAGACTTTTGAATGATTTCTTAACTTTGGTTTTTGTCTCACAACCCTCCATAGTTTGTCAAGCGATTTTTTCGTTAATAAAATTCATTCATTATTATTTATTGAGTATCATTATAGAATTCTTACCTTTCTTGACAAACGAGTCTTAAATTTATAAGCCATAATAGCGCCTGATGTAGACTGATCCCACTGACACCATGAACTTTCTGGAACATCGATTTTGTTGACAAAAGTACAAACTGACCACGAACAACGACAACCACATTCGCAAGCCTAAACAAATAAACATATGCAATGGATACTAGGTGCACTTAAAACCGAACTTTCCTCTGCTGACTATTGCCGCATTTCCACCGCAAATCACAGTCCAGCTCGAGTCACCCGTATCCGCAAAATCTCATAATTGCTTTCAAAGTCTCGATGAAGTTTTTACTCGAGCATATTTTCCTTTCAGTTCAAAATCATTGGCGCACAGAATAGATATTTCATTATAATTTTAGTTTAATTAAAAACCGTTTAAAATATAATTGAGTCTTCAACAAGGCGGGGGTATATAATGGACACAAGACTATCAAATAACCGAAAAATATACGAAATTACGAAGTTAGTAAAGGCGTGTCCATATTATGCCGCTATTTGCCAATTGGCAAGGACGCGACCGTTGGCACGTGCCAATAAGCCAGCCATGTGCCAATGATAATCGCTGAAGTGTCGGTCTCCTTGAAAGGAAGCCAATGAGTACGGAGAGGAAAAAACTAGGAATATTATCTAAATATTGCAGCATGTCCTCTAAAATATTTGCAAAGGATCTAGTTGCAAATATGACTATGCAAAGACGTTTGAATTCCGATACTTGTATCCTACACAGTTGGCTCTCCGTGGGTATAATGTTCAACATAAACAAGTTGTTACTGGAACGTTAACCCTATTATTGAAATATTGACTAGAAGTCAGTTGGGTGGAGGTTGTAGCTCCGTCGTGTTTGAACCTCGGACTTCAGACTTCAGACGCCTTTGATGCGTTAATCACAGACAAGCAGTGTTGAACATGGTTAGTACTTGGATGGGTGACCATGCCAGAGAAAACCATCGTATAGGGCCCGTACAGCCTGCAGCAAAACACTTTGGACTACTAGGGTGCACTTAAGACTACAAGGGTGCACTTTAGACTACTAGGGTGAGTAGCATCACAGCTTGCAGGAATTATACGAATGAGCACCAGGTATAATGTAGGTATGCCGTCTTTCGGAGGAGACGTAAAACCGAGGTCCCGAGTCCATGAATGTTGGGCTCGTTAAGGAACGCTACCACTGGCTGGAACACTAGTGGGTGCGCCAAAATTTCCGGTTAGGGGTAGAGTGCTCCCGGTGCTGGTGATTAGCCTCATTCGCAAAAATAGACCGACGGTAAATAACTAAATAAAAAAAAACCATCTCCTGAAGTCTGTTGTTTGACTTGATCACAACGTAGCACGTAATGTAATGCATCAACGAATCTTCTTCTAGGTAAATGGGATACTCGGTGATAATATCCTGCAGGGACCAGTTGAGGATTGATCTGCATTCTGTAGGATACCTACTAAGTATTTAGACGTAGAAGAAGTGAGTACCTATTAACACATAGTTCGGAAAAAATCCTGAAATGAGGATAAAACAATTTTCTAACTGTTTATGAGCTCCGCCTATGATATGAGGATATTACATTTCCTTTCCACAACCAGTATGCTTCTTGATAATGTTTATGAAATTTGATCGATAGAAACAAGAATAAAAGTTTCATTTCATATCGAAAAGTAGGTTATTACTACTATAAAATCGGAATTTTCCTGAATTCTTATACATGATATCTATGTGCACTTGTCTCATGGAATTCTCATTTTATTCTCGTATATTTTATTGAACATAATATCGAGAAAAATTACGTTTCATCTTTCATGCAAATGTGCCTAAAGTCTACACTGTCTTATTGTTTCATTCTGTAGAGTAGTCTAGACCACCGTAGTAGTTTGTTAACTACAGTGATTCCGGTAGCAAAGCATCACTAAATTATGTAAAATCATCGTCGCCTGTCAGCCAGGGTAGCAGGCAACATTGTGAGATGAAATCTCTTAGATAATTATAATTCACACTTTTCTGCTTTTGGCAAATTATGATGAAATACAATAAAGACAATTTGTAGATGTTCAATTTAAATTAAAAATCAAACAATAACCCTGAGCTATCATTTTGAAAATAACGTCCATTCTGTACTGTCTTTGGTGTCCTTTACACTTAATTGAACCATCCTTCATCCTCACCTCAGGAGCAGCATATCTGCAGCAAGGAATATTTGTCACTGGTGTTACCTGCTTGATCGAGGTAGACTTTACTCTGGGTTCAAAAAAAATAAAAAAACAACAATATGATAAAAGGTTGGTTTAATATAATAAATTATTTGGGAGTGGCTGGATGATTACAACAAAAATTAAACTGTCTAGAGTAGCAACGCTAAAAACTCCCTGAAGGTAGTTCCTATGTACCTATAGTGAAGTCTGAAGTTGACCTCGTGTTTCTCTAGTAGGTTATGGCTGACTCTATCATAAAAAGTGAAAATTATAAATTATCCACTCGAACCTTAGGGGTGGGTGGATACAAACTATTACTTAATCAATACCTTGGTATGCATACGTTGGTTTACAAACTCTAGTGACTAGACTATTCTTAATACTTAATCTACCATCAAAATTATCTTCCACAGAGGGTAGGAACAAAAAAAAGGAGAGATTGAACTTCCTCAGTAAGTCTGATTATATCCTCCAACACTGTCTACTCAAACTAGCGGATTCCTTAAGAGAGTAAAGTATGCAGGTTACCTGTTGTGAATCAAGTAGTAAGTGTCCCTACTAGAGGATCGATGTAGATGTTACCTCAGTTGGGTGGAAACCTTATTCTACAACTTGATCTTAAGGGCTACAGATGTAGGTAAAGGTGAGGGTATGGTTGATCATTCACAGTAGTCCACCAATGTAGAGATGGATAAAGGTGGTTTGGTAACAGCACAGATGAAGAACAGAAAAGATAAAAACTAAGTATACGAGTAAGAGACATAGAAGGAAATTTGGGTAAGTACTTTGCTTAATAAATGTTAAGAGGATTGAGTATCCTAGTACTGATAACTAAACTCACCGTAGATGTCAGGTGGCCTCAAAGTGGTTTTGTCTACAAATATGAAGTCAGGATCTTAAGAAGAGCCGAAAATTCAATATCCACTAAGACAGAGTGGTAGAGTTCCAGCAGGATCACTCTAATAAAATTTACGCTCACTTAATAAGTATTTTATTCTCAAAATCAGCCAAACTGCTATTCCATGTGGTCTTTCAACAATCTCACAAGGACCAAAAAAACTAAATCCTGTCTACGTATCGATGATGGTCTTCCAAAAAAAAAAGTTTGTTCTTTTATTTAACTATTTATTAGCAAAGCACTTAAACAAGGATAACCTCTGATGACAGAACTTGTACGGAGAAAACTATTAATTAATAACACAGGTCAATGATCTTTTCTCAGTAGATCTATGAGTGGAAGGGTTAACTTATGATTTATAATCACATTAAGATGATTGATTTCCAGGATTGACAGATGTGACACGATTGTCATCAGCCCAATTTGGTACACTATGTAAACAAAACAGCCTTTAGGCTTTTCAACTTATCAAATTAATATCCTGATCTGGTGATCATCATATTTGATTAAAATAAATAAAAAGAGATATAAATGGATGGATTTCTTATTTTTAGGTACCCTTCAGGGAGCTGTGTAAAAAGAGTAAAAGTATTCCTGAGACCTTAATTGTTCTAGTTATGCTTAAAACAGACGGTATGCACAGAGCTCATTTTTGGATGTTCGAAAAAGAGATCCGAATAATCCTTTGTCCCGTAACACTGGATATCCTCTTCTCTCGTATTTAAGATGCCAATAAAAAAATATCAACAATAGTTGTTGTTATATACATTCAGAGATTAATTAATAACATCTATTAATAGGAACGTCCATGTCAAGATCTGGGATGGTTTAATAGCCACTTTCTTTAAGAAATGTTCTACATTAATTGGTTGTGGCGCCTGTTTCTATAAAACCTAGAATAGCGAAACATACTGCAATTTAACAGTCATTTCTACAATGAACCAATTAGGTCTTTATTAGTTACAATTAAAAATGGAGGCGGCCGTTGGACTGATGACAATTGTCTTAGGCTGGCCATAGACGGACCGCATGCTGCAGTCGAGACCGACTGCACTAGAGCGCTCGCGTTGAAGTCGTACACGACTGCAACACGACCGCATGATGCGGTCGACTACGACTTCTTGGAGCGCAAAATAATACTGAGTTCATTTACAAGATGAATTTTGATGATGTGAGTGAGGAGACAACGGACTGAGACTGAACCGGTTTTCTGCCGAGAGGAAGGTATTGGTACTCATCGGGGAGCGGGGAGGGAGTGGCGCGTGGTCGGCAGCAACTGCTTGTAGTGGTCCGCTTGCTTCCCACGGTGCGCGCTGTCGCGGACGGACGCGGACCAGCTCGTACGACACACCGTGGGAAGTGGGTAGCACAGGACGTCTGGTAGGATAACAGGTAGGATAACAGGATAGGGAATATTTTATGTCATTCGTTAATTTTCTACCGTGATTCCACTGTTACTAATGGGTGACAAAAAGGAAAATAAAATTAGATATATAAGTTAATACACTTACCTTAAACGACTGTATTGTTGTATGCTGATATCCACCAGCGACGTGGTTTCTTTTTACTTTAACCAGATCGCATAATTTGGTAATTGTTAACTAAGACTAAATCCGCAGCTGCAGCGAAGATACGTTCTCTTTCACTTTGCATTTAGAAATGAAGCTATCAAAAGATCTACACAGACCGACACGCACCGTGGGAAGAGCTCTGGTCTGCGTGCGTTGCCGTCCGTGGTCGTCGGCTGTGTGTGATGATCTGTAGAATCGCGAACCGTGGGAAGCGACCTTATGGTGGGTCCGGCAACTCTAAGAAGTCGACCGCACGGCGAAACGCGACCGCTCAAGAGCTGCTCGAGCGGTTCGTGTATTGCGGTCGGTCTCGACTGCAACATGCGGTCCGTCTATGGCCAGCCTTATGCTTAAAGTTTGGTAGATGGAAGTGGCTAGTGAGACGTTGAGTGGGAGTTGAGACAAAACAGGTCGACAGACTTGTTTCTTTAATACAACCGCAATGGACTTTTACGGGTCGCAGTGGAGGTTCTTATAGGCTCACTCACCGCAAACTTAAACTTACTATACTTAGTACAATTTTGTGTCTACAAAGTATAAGTCCACGCAAGACTTACAAAAATTATTGGTATATTAAGCCAAAAATTGATATATTTCATTAAAAATATGAAATTACAATGTCCGGAATGTCTATTTTTTTAATTACAAACAATTTAATATAACATTCAGAATACTGCACAAGTGTAGGTAGGCTATACCCATCTTTTAATTAAATTTTCATAATTTTCACTCGAAAAAAAAAAAGGTGAAAAAGCAGTGTAGTCAAACGAACCAGCAGCTTCAAAGAAAATTAATTTCATTTCTGTATTCGCAGTCCACAATACACCGACAAAGTACGCTGTTCTGTTTTCCTTCAAAACCATTTAACATTTTTTTTCAAGCGGTCAAAAGGAATATATACATTTCAATTTCTCTTGAACTCTGATATAATCAAATTGTGTTTCTCGTTTACCGTATATATGGGACCATTCCATCTGTATCGTAGAGAATGAAGATTGAAAAGTGGTTCGTATTGAATAAAAAGCTCCAGCCTCAATTCCTGTGTAAATCAGATATCAAAACACTTTTCTACCTCCGCCAAGTTCACGCAAAAGTATAGAGAATTCAGTATTTCTTCGACGCTAGCTACCCAGAGTGAACCTGGCAAAACTCCATCCCTCTTTAGTGATTGAACATGGGTGTAACGTTTGGCTATTTCCGCAATTTCTGCTGTCATCATGCCGTAGGTGTCGTTGGGTCCTCAAAGCTGCTTCCCTGGCTAAAAAATTAGCAAAGTGGTTATCTTTGCTGCTGTAGTACCTTTTAATCCACCTCGGGATAATATTGTTATCCACTGAGACGTTGGCTAAATCTTGATGGCATTATAATACTAGCCCTGATTGTCTGTTGTCTGTTCAAGGCTAATAGACCTTGTCTGCTGTTAGTGCAGATTAGATATTCCTTTTCTGATTAGTTCTCTTGTGATAATTGATATACCACGCTAGTATTTTTTCTCATCTCCCACTTAGGTAATTCTTGGGCTTGGTGATCTGGAGAAGACTTCCCATTTTGAGCGCTCTTTGGTTTTTAAGCATTAAGTGTTTCACATAAAAGTGACAGCGCTTTTTAGAAGCCGCAAGGCTCTATCTTTATCAGTATCTGAGACTCACTGTACCCAAATAAATATTCAACGTTACTGCCACTGGCTCTGTACTCTCAACTGCGACAGCCATATATACGGAATTAAGTCCATTTAACCGTTTTTGAATTTCCAATAAACCCACGGGCACAAAGACCCTTGTCCGAGAAAACTTGGAGAGAGTGGAAAGGGGTGAGTTCACAATAGAAAAAGCGGGGGATATGTGCTAGCAGCATTGTGCTGAAATCGACATAAAATAGAGCGGGGGGCCGTAATACGTCTTATGATAAGAACAAAAAAGGCAATCCGGCACATTGTTAAGACTGCGGCTCGAACGTCAAGGCTCTGTGCTGCTTTTAAAAGTTGAGCTTGAAGGAAAATAAATAAAAAGATATTGTGTGAAGAGTGATATTTATTTTGAAACAGAATTGTTTTTAATGTCAATAGAGATAAATATAAAGGATATATCACGACGAGCTCACACTATATTACGATTGTTAGGAAAAGAAATGGTCAATTCATAGAAAATATTTGGACAGACATGATTTTTATCTTATGACATGCAACAGTATATACGCTTCATTGTTAATTGTGTTGCATAACCAAAAGTATGGTGTGTTGCATAAAAGCGTGACGATGACGCGAAATCCATGATTGTTGTTGACTGAATGATAATTTCGAATTCAGCTTTTTGAACCCAACTCATGTTATATAATATAACTCTTCATCACAATAAAAACATGGTATTATCCACCACAATCTTCTAGCTCGACTGAAAAGGTTAGAATAAAGTACCTTAATATAATCCCAGTAATACTTGTTTCTTTTCATCTCTGTATTGTTGTTATACTTTTGTTACAACTTTCGAAAATACAATGAACAAAACTTTTCAAACGGTCGGGATTTACGCCCTAGAAAATAAGTTGTGACGAATCTTTTTGTTGGATTTGCAGCTGGATCTTCTTATACGAATAAAATAGAACAGTATACACCAAGAAGTTAACAGTTTGCTTTCGCTGAACCCTAACTTTTAACATTGTTACGATCTAAATTATAAAATTCAAACAATAATTTCTGAATCTCCACGTAATATTTCTAATTAAGTTCAATTAATTAATGTTCAAAAAAAACAATGTTTATATTGAATTAACAACTATCTAATATTTGCGACCAAATCGAGTCCAAAGGAAAGTAAGCATTTTTCGTACATCCAAACTCCCCTGAAAGTTGGCAAGGGAGGTGCAGGTGATGGTGAAGGAAAAGAAAATTCGGATGGAGGAAGCGGTGGAATATCTAGGGGTGTAGTTGGATAGCCAGTTATCCTTCAAAACCCCTATGTTGAAGGCTGCACAGAAGGTAAAAGTGAGGGCAGCATGGCTGGGAAGATTAATGGGTAATGTGAAAGGACCGGGAGAGTGGAAGAGGAGGATAATTGGTAAGACGGTAGAGCAGAGTATGCTGTATGGCGCGCAAGTGTGGGGTGAGAAAGCAGGGGTAGACCACTCCGGCTGGTGCAGAGGGACACTCGTGAGGGTGGTGGGTGGACTGGTAGCAGCAGTGCTGTCAAGGTCCTATTCATTGGACTTGATGGCTAGAGCCACACAGAAAAGCTGGAGGGGTGCGAACAGAGAGGAAGTACAGGAATGGATGGATGAGGAAATGGAGAAAAGGTGGGATAAGTATGAGGGCGCTCTAGAGGAGCGATTGGGAGCAGGAGAAATTGGGTGGACCGGAAATTCGGGGATGTGAACTACTTCTTGACGCAGGTTCTCACAGGGCATGGGTCGAGAGTGGATAAGGTACCTCCACAAGATTGGGAAAAGAGAAACTGGAGTGTGCGAGAGATGTGACGTGGAGGATGATGTGGGACATGTGTTTAAATGTTGGAAAAACGGGGAAGTTTTGAAAAAGTTGGAAAATAAACTGGGAGAGGCGGTGTATTGGGAAAATATGGTGGAGACTATGTTGAGAGGCGAGGAGGAATGGATGGAGATAAGTGGCGTAGTAGAGAGCATGATTAGGGAGAAAGAAGGACTCGACATGGTTTGTATGAGGTAGGAGTGATAGAAGGGAGAAGATGACTAGAGAGTGTATGAGGGACCGCAGCCCGTCTTAAAGTAGTGATTCCAAGGCGGGAGTAGCGGCGATATTGAGGTGGGTTTAGTTGGTAGGCATTCCCGTGGGGATGAGTCCAACACTGTCTGGGTACTGGTTAAGGACCCAGTCGAACAGGAGTTTCCCATCTCGGCCCGAAAAAAAAAATCCCCTGAAAGCTAGGAAATTTTTAATCATCAGAGTTTGTGAATGTTTTTCATTATATTTCTCATTTTTTAGTTTAACCGGTTGGCGAAAAACAGTTGTGTCTTACACATACTGGAAACGCTTTAGCAGCCCTTAACTATCAGCTGCCCTGTGACACAATCGGGGTTGGTAAATTGCGCACAGCGGTCAGTTTGTAGCCAGGTATACCCAAAATGTTTCTTTTCCATGGGTAAAAAGCGCACAAGTGACCCTAAGGAGGGTCTAGGTAAATGGCATACAACTTTCTACCGATTTCACGAATTTTAAAAGTTACCAGAGATTCGGAAGATTATCCCCTGATAATTTTACGATAACAATTTGAGGCGTAGGTACATAGATCAGTTTAGTTTTTGCATTTACACTTCGATCAACCAGGTTTGAGCCTGGGTTTTCTTGTTTTTCTTTAAAATTTCTATTTCTTATTTTCTGATATTTTTATGGACTAAGGATACAATTTGACCGCTGTGCGCAATTAACCTATACAGAGCTGGCTGCAACTACCTGACGAACCCTTCCCAAATTTGGGAAACTTCTTGACCACTGTGCGCAATTTACCTACGCCCGACACAATTTACTATTTTTCTTAATAAATCAAGAACTTTACTAGTGGAAACTCGGTCTCACTAACATACATTTTTTATGATGTATCGAAGTTAAAAAGTAGCGATATCAAATAACGAATGTAATGAAACCAAAGATAGTGTGCTAGAGTAATATTAGACATGCCAAGTGGTTTTTAGGATTGTTTGGATAGCAATAACAAACACGGTAGATTGAGTTACGACTTTGCTCCCCTTATATCAGTGTCTCAGATAAAATAAATTGCAAAAGGTGGATCTGAGGGGAGTATTAAATTGAGAGTTCTTAAAGCTTCTCAAATATATTAAAGTTCCATTTTATAATTATTCTTTTTCTAATAAAAAGAAACAACATTTTCTATTTACAAATTGACAATTATAATACTGAGCAGAATATTTTGAAACATTTATGCTACAAATAGTTATTGGCAATTATTGGAAAAAATGCCTCATCATCAAGACAAATACAAAGTTTCCTGGAATAATATGAAAAAGAGGGATCCATTCCTCCACATAGTATCATAAATTAATAAAAAGATATCCCTTTTGAGGATTTACTGACCATATAACTTAAAGGGGCGCCCATTTATTGTTAGCCAAAAACGTTTGTAACAAAAAGAGAAAATGCAATTTTGAGGACAGAGGAGAAAAAAATATAAGAGAGAAAAGAAAACGGCATTAAATTGCGCGTCCCTCGTTCTCTGGCGCGACAATGCTTTATTGTAATTGCGTTTCCGCCATCCCTTACGATCTTAACTTCTACTGCGACCCCTAGAGCATAGATACGGCCCTAAGAACACTATTAGAAGCCACATCTCATTCCTTATTTATTTCCGACCTGGAGATTTATGCCTTTGGAAGTCTGATGCTTCGATGTCGTTCGACTGCCAGTAGCGTACATAAAAAATTACGACATTTTTATTCTATACACGATGTAATGAAATTTTATTTCCGCAATGCGCAAAATCTTACAGAACAGGATTTAGCGAATCATGTACTGGGTGATCAAAAAAGGGAGGAACTAAATAATGGGAGCTGGGTAGCCATCATGCGAAAGACTACATTCTCGTCCCAAAATTCAGATCTCCTAATAGCAGTGGTAGTTTTGGTCATTCTATTTTGAAAAAGCTTCAATAGTATAATCATCCAACTGTGAAATAACCAGCCAATAATATAATTGGTTTTTTTTCTGCGAGCGTTGAAAAAGTATGGTAAACACCTGACGTCAAAAACATATTTAACCACCCGTGTCTCAGAAAACTCGTGACTGAAGAAACGTTTTTGACACTAGTTATACTATTCCATATATTCAGCCGGTTTTAGCAGTTCGCAATCCCAATATAACAATACGATGAATATACAGGGTGGGGCAATCTTATTACATCGGAGGATTACATCGTTGTGGTGAGAGATAGAACTTTATAATTTTGTGTGAGCTAATACAGTTATTGAGGGCACATTTTGAACATACTTCCGATTTCACAAGGTGTTCCAAAACCACGTAGCAGCACAAACTTACATTTTTTTGAATGGAACGTACAAAAATATAGCACTCTAATATATTATAAGGGTGTTTTACAAAGATATGGCCAATTATTAGCAAAAAACACCTCCTCCTTAACACTCTGCAAAACAGTAAATTAAAATAAATCAACAGGTCATTGTATTCAAATGTCATACATACATCATTGGCTGTACTCAGTATTAATTACTTTTTTTATCTGTGGCTTCTTTATTACAGGGTGAAACAAAACGCAAATCAAGCAATATCTCAAAATTTTTAAATGAATCACCCTATAAGTATTTTTACAATTAGTTAGTACAATTAATATACTTTCAAACGATGTAGTACATTTAGGGCATAAGTTAATGGAAAATCGTAGATATTTTATGATAATGGTCAAAAACAAGTATTTTACGTACACAAATAAAATGGTATTAAATTTTTACATACAACCTCTTGTAAATTTTAACATTTCTAAGGCATACATTTTAATCGCAATTTTGGATGCATCTACAATATCTAATCAATGAAATAAAATGTTTACAAAAAATTTTATATTTATTCATGTTTCACTTTCAAGAATTGTTATTATAGGCTTGTTTGAGAATGGGCGAAACATAATTAAGCCATATTTTTGATTATATCAAGTGGGCTACTATCAAAATAGTATCTACTAATAAATGTCAAAGAAATATTGTTGTATTCTTCGTTTGTGTTTAGGAAGTTGATTCAAACACAATAACCTAGTTAACTTGTAGTTCCAACAAGATGGAGCATCTGTATTTCACGTTCGTTGTGTACGTCGGTGGTTAAACAGACATTTTACCTCCAGATCTCACACCGATGAATTTCTTTTTATGGGGATACATCAAGCAACTTGTGTATCAAACGGAACCTACTACCAGAAAAGAGAAGAGAAGAGAAGATAAGAGAAGAGAAGAGAAGAGAAGAGAAGAGAAGAGAAGACGGAGACTACCGGAGAAGAAGGATTCGTAACGCATTTTTCACAATAACTCCAGCTATGTTGGAAAGAGTAAGATCCTCGTTTTTTGAAAGAATTGTATGGAAGTAAATGGTCGCCATTTTAAACACTTAGCATAAACTACTATACTTTTTATAGAATGTCAATGTTCATTTATGTAAATGTGTGTGCTCTTATAATGTTGGT
>CAJUYI010006775.1:0-13152 GCA_910591695.1 Galerucella pusilla
TCGGTATTCTGAAGTAATGGGAGAAGAAGATGGGCAATAGATTTTACATTTTCTTGTAAATTTAAGATTCCTAAAATTTACAAGATAATGAAAAGTGTCGTATTCCGTAATTAGGAAAAATTAATTTTCTGTAAATTTTATCTATGGAACAGACCTCCTAAATAACAGTTTCCATCCTTCGAAAAATTGTTTCAATGCCACCTTATTATATAATATATTTTTTATTGAGATATCTGGTTTTTTATTAGAATATATATTATTAAAATATATTAGAATATAAGAATTAGTTGTTACCCCTATCGTCTGGTCTGAGAATGACTCAATAACTGGACATCATCCATTAAGATTCGTGATAAAAGTTCATTAGAAAATGTTCAAAGAAAAACCACTCGACTCTACTTAGGTCTGAGAAGACCTTCTTATGAAACTTGGTAGAACTCATAAGTTTGTTCCTGCCTTTCAAGTTCGCCGTCATTTCCTCTGTTTGAAACGTTGTAAAATCCTTGGAAAGGCTCACTGCAATAGTTATTCTTTCCATTAACCATCTCCTTGACTCACTCTGCCTCATTGGAACCCTCCGTCCTGTAAGGGAACACCTTTTTTCCAGTCTTCCCTACCTGGTATAGTCACCTTGAACTTAAGATTAAAGCTTTTGGTGCCTCATTCAGTATCTCAATAGATGTGTATTCATGGAAAATCAACTATTTCAAACAGTTTATGATTTTGGAGCAATATGTTTATTTTAAAATATATTTGCAGACTTCTATGAACTCTGGCTTGAGTCCAACACTGTAGAATCAGCCCCACTTGTTTTTTCATGCCGTTGCATTGCGAGGGAAGAGTGAGAGGGAGATATAGTGGATAGTGCCGTACTACGTTATAATATATAGTCTAGATTAAGTGATGGTTTTGAGTTTCTAGCGATGCTGAGAATGCGAAATGGTACGTGGAGAAGAAAAATAGGATTCATATTTGGGGTAAGCACCCTTATTAATAATAGCGGCGTTTTAAAAAGTTTCACGTCAATAAAAACAAGAAAAGGAAGTTGGTAAACAAAAGTGTAATGGTTGCACACACTTTTGTTTTATAAGTTTCCGATACTTTTAAAAATAGATCTGATTTGTTTTGTTGAACATACCTTTTGGATTGTCATAATTTGGGAAGTAAAGAAAGAGAAAAACATTGATTCGTTGTAAACAAATATTCTGTATTCCCCAGTTTATTCGGTTAAAGGCAGAATTCATATCAGAACTGGCAAAAAAAGGAAATGGAAATAATTGAATTTTCAGTCATGTACTGCAAAAC
This sequence comes from Galerucella pusilla, assembly GCA_910591695.1. Lineage (NCBI taxonomy): Eukaryota > Metazoa > Arthropoda > Insecta > Coleoptera > Chrysomelidae > Galerucella > Galerucella pusilla. The sequence continues at coordinate 1,306 of CAJUYI010006775.1, forward strand.
TTTCTCTCAGTGGAATTTTTTTTATGAATAGACATCAAATCACTCGGGACCGTGCAATAAGTTACATTAAACATAGTCGTACAAAAGCTTCAGGCTTGAAACTCAAATCATTTGATATAATATGTGTTTAATTCTGCTGTCAAGTACTCTATGCTCCCAATTTTTAGACCAGCTTAAGCTAGTTTATTGGCTATTCCAAACCCATCAATTTCCTCCTAAGGCTATTTTGTTACCTCTTACCAGTCTCTTGTGTTGTCTGCATTTCCATGCAAATAGAGATTGGCTTTGAGTGCTTTCATCAAAAGTTTTAGGAAGTACGTTCTATCTGATCTGTCTTTCTATTAGAGCTTACAGCCATTTGTACCGGTCTTAATTAAGTCGTGGTTAAGTTTTAATTACCAATTAAATTGGAATGTTCCTTGCACCATGACATTTAATCTTAATTTAACGCTATAATTAATAGTTAAATCTAATCCACAGATAAGGTAGGGATAAAGTTATGTCAATATGACAATCAACTGAAGTGCTTGGCGAATTTGCGACATAAATTCCTATTTCTATAATATATGGATTTAATGGATTTTGAAGATGACCTGGAACTCTTGAACATACTAAACTTTGGGATTCTAAGAAGAAGATATCAGAGGGAAAATCACTTTGGAGGGATGGATTATAGAAAAAGATTTCTTTCTTTTTATTTGTGTGAAATCGTTTTAAAACATCTACAGATCTGTAGCTATCTGATTGAGCATTAAACTCCCTCTCAATCTCTGTCCAGGCCTGTTCCTTATACTTCCAGCTTAATGCACCTGTTTCCTTGCATTCTATTATGTGCTTGTACTTTCTTATTAAATTCAAGCACATTATTTTTTCATTTTGGGAGAAATTTGTTGATCTTTTTCTCTTTCCACTTATATTGAAAACATCAACCTTTTGCTTGGGTAATTTTACAAACAATATAAATATCTAATCGTTGTCATATTTGACACCACTATTACCAACAAAATTGCTATTTTTCAAATTATTCCCAAATATCAAGATACCAACTTACACCTTAAACATGATTTACTGACTAGTACCTTGACCACAAATGGCTCAAAACACTCCACTAAAAGTGGAGTGTTTTGATCAATAGTTAAAGTTAATCGTGAGTTACTTAAACCAAAAGATAACTGCAATCGGTGCAAACAGCAGTTAAGTCAAAAGTGTAGAGGTAGCAGACCCAAAACTACCTCCATAGTGACAGTTGGGGTTGTACGAATAGTTGCTGTTATACTCTGGCACGCTAGTTGCTGCAGCTTCTGCATTTTGCGTTGTGTCGTGATTTTGTTGGATTTGGTGGGTCTTATTATTAACGACTATCACCAACGAATCATTTTTTGTCCTCTTTTCATCTCCTTTCTTATTGCTACAAATGCTCTTGCTATAGAAAGAGTTTTAGTCACATGAATTTACAGGTGAAGCTTATATGATTCGTGTAAGGAGCATTTTTATTTACTCTTGACCCGGTTATGAGCCTTTTTTAACCATTCTACGCCTTTGATTGAGTGATGCTCATATTGTTTAGCGAATAAATCCAACCCAATTCATATTTCCAGTGGCTGAATGGCCACTGCTGATTATTTCATATTCATCTGAAATTTTTGGTGTTCTGAACCACTCAGAAAACTCAAAAAATTAATTGGTTCAATCTCGTTTTATTTCGATGGCTTTATCAACAAAAGCTCCGAATGTATCAGAATAGCTTTTCAATATTATTTCAGGCAGAGGTTTGTTGATTTCGCTTTTTTCAGTTGAATTTAATTATTATATTTTTCTCGGTATTTTTAATTGAAAGAATTTAAAATGAATCAATTAATAGGTATACTTGCTGTAATATATATTGTGCGAACTTAAAGTTGTCGGCTCTTTGTTCCACTGTAATTCGATACGATACCGTCATAGTCCGCAATATAACTTAAAGGGGATATACGATTAGTTAGCTGCATTAAAAATATTACGTCCACTATACCTTAGTGAATCTACAAATAACAGTATCACAGATGAATTGCTAAGAAAAACCACTGAAGAATTAAAAAGGTCTATCTTGCAAATGTAATAAAAAATGCAGATGGAAGCCGAGCAAAAGGAGTAATATTAGAAGAGCAGATTAATTTACATTTTCTAGTGAGCACACTTCATACAAATTAAGGATATAAAACAAGAAGAAGAGTTAATAGAACAAGTAGAAGTATATTCTGAACTGAGAGATATCAAATTAGGGGTTCCACAAGAAGTAAAAATTTTTAAAATATCAAAAATGTCTGAGCTGATAAGGTGGACCAAAAATGGCGTTTCTATGAACAGTACCAACTTTTCGAGTGGTTAATGTACTTACTTACAGTTAATTTGAACACCCTGTACAAAAACTATAGTTATAGTACCATCCGTTATGCTGTATCCTACGAGAATATCGTTGGTGTTTAAATTTTTGAATTAAATTAATGACAAATGGAGTGGATCTCGTTAAAATATTCAAGTTAATTTCGTTACAGAATATATAAAGGAAACGATAAATGTCAACTTAACGCTAACAGGTCGACATTATGAAACCGTTTCCAACCCTTTGTTAAGTCCTTTCTCCTACCTGTTGTTTCTACCTTAGCGCTGGCTAAATTAACGTTAACGTTATTTTTAAATACTCAAAAAAGCTTCAAGGTTTTGAATGTTGTTTGATTTAGTCAAATGCATTCTTATCATGCCCGTCATACGATTCAACAAAGACATACTAACCGTTTTTGTTTTCTTTTATTGCGTTTAATCATAGCTTCCAAATAAAACCGTAAGATAAATAAGACAGACTTATGCAATTTTGACGGGAGAAAAAAGGATATGTATTCAGTTTTCAGCGATTCTAAAAAGTCTTTCACCAGCAAAGTTTTAATTTAAATGTCAGTTATGTGACTTTGACAATTCAAAGTGACAATATGAATAATAAGAAGCAATTTTCCGATATTTTTCATCCTCAAGCAAAAAGAAATGGTACTTAATCTGATAGATTATTTCGAGAATGAATGGAAAAGTGGAAATTCTTCAACCAGTGTGCAGGAAACATCAACCATCATTATTTTCTCCGGGTATATTTTTTGTAATCTCACATTTTGTTTTGTTTTGTCTTCTGATTCGATACATATAGTTAGTGACCTTTGAACCCGCACGATAAGAGCGCTTTTGACAATAATAAAAATGTAAGAATAACTTATTATAAATTAGAAAAACAATCACCAAAAATGGCGGAATAGTGTCATATCTCAAGTATATGTATAATTCTTTCGTACAAATTGGTTGTATCTGTTGTACCACTGTTGAAAACATTGTCGATGACTTGCTTTTTTGTTACTACACAGAACAAAAAAAAAGTTAAAGATGGCCTAGTTGATTAATATAGCAGAACTGGTACACTTATGTCATATTCTATAATTGAGTTTGGCTGCTTAAAGCTATCTTACATCTATGTCAATTAAATTCTTCTTACATAACATTGTTATTCTCTCTTTCGTTAGAAGCGTATTAAATAGCAAGTTGGGAAATATCATGTTTCAATTTACGAAGGTGATAGGTTGCTGTTTCTATTTCGGTAATTGGTTACATATGGTGTTTCTACCAAAAAATTGAGCATATTCCACGCAATAGTATATTTCACACCGAAGTAGGAAGAGTTTCATTATTGTCGAGAGATTAGTTAGTTATTATCTCTATCATCTCGAGACAGGAATGAAACTTCCTACCGAGGTTTGTGTACTATTTTATTCACAACCATCATATAGCGATCAAAATTAATACATTTGACAACTAATGTCACCAATATAAATAAATGCCAGATAAAGTCGGATTGATATTAAGTTCGCGAATAATAAATCAAGAAAAATGTCCTCCGATGAAGAATTGATGGATTGTACCACTTCAGAAATAGATATCATAATATTTATCAATGTGTTATATTTTTAAATATAAAAAATATTCATCTAAAATAGATTAACGATCACTTTATTTTAGAGGGTGAGTAGTGAGGGCGGGAGGTGATCGATGAGGGCCGAGGGTCAGGGCGGGAAGTAGAGGTGTGTAATATGACACTTTCCATCCTCTAATGACGTTAGTAATGACAGCATTAGATATATGGCTGTAAATAAATACAGTTTTTTCGACATACTACGGGACAGCGTGGCAAGATCAATTCTGAATGATACACGTGTTGTAGATATCACCTGTAAATATATGTGTTATCCGGCTAGAAGTACCGAATATTGAAATCTGTAATAAATCTACAAAATTACTTATTTTTTGAATCTTTTATTCTTTGACAACTGTATCTAATTATTTACTACTTGATCACATATCATCAAAAAATTAATTTATCTAATTTCGCTATCAAATGTGACACTTTACGACACTCCTTGACGTTAGGTAACGTCACATTTTTCATAACCTTCATATATCAGTTATGAAAAGTAGTTATGTAAAAACTTTACGTAACTGTTTATGTTTCAACATAGAGATACCACATGAGTTTCAAAGAATAATTTATTAATTAGGTGGGTACTGTCAAAACTGACAATTATTTCATTATTTAAACTGTACAATTAACCCATTATTTTAATTCAATAGTATTTTGAGATCTATAAACATTGAAAACATTATTCAGGACACAGTTATTTAAAGTAAATCAATTTTCTGGGTGAATACATCATAGTAACAATACTTCTAACACCATTTGATTCCACTTCAATATTATCATTGTAATTGAAGATTTTATTGAATATTATGAAAGCGCGGAATTAGATAAAACGTTGTACGTAAACACGTTATGAAGAGAGCGACATTGTTCAACACGCGAAATTTACAGAACTCGCTAGTGCTCGTTTTGGCAAATATTACGCTTGTTGAACAATATCGCTCTTTTCATAACTAATTACGTAAATATCTATTACATGGTTAAAATGACAATATTGAAAAACAACCGTAACAACACGTAGGCACATTTTTTTGTCAAGGGTAGGTATAATAGGAAAGAAAAATCTTCAATTTTGAATAAATCTCAAAGCAAAAGATGGTAAAAAGGACGAAATTTATTGACAGCAGCTGCAATCCTATCGGAAGAAAACACATAACCGAATGATACCTGATTAAAATAGAAAATTACTGTTTATTATCCTTTAAAATGTATGAGATCGTAAACTTAGTAGCAGCACTCGAACGACCGTATAATAGTTATATGTATAGGAAGAACAAGAAAAGTTAAGTATTCTTTTGTAACCAACTTATATTCTTGATGCTATAAAATTGGATGACAAGCTATTTGGAAATGAAATATGAGTTGGCTATTAAACGGAAATGCCCATGAATTAGTGGGGTAAATTGGAGCATACACAAACGGATATAATCATTTTTTGTTAATAGTTTTTCAAGTGAAACCTTTTAGGTGCATCGCCTCATACTTTTTCGTCCATCTAATGCATGTCGTGTTACAGTCAGTCGCGGAGTAGGGATAAAGTGAAATTACATCATTCAAAATAGGATGCAGACGTACTTTTTGTAGCGGCAATGTGTCTCACGTCTTTTTCTACTGCCCAACTGACAGTTCTCGTTAGGTCTGTACTTTGTTGTTTAAAGTTAATTATTATTTATGAAAAGTGAATATTAATCTTATTGTTATATTTATTTAAATAATACAAAAATAATGCCTAGATACACAGAAAAAAAGGGCATTTTGAAACTTCTCAAGTATTTACAGTTAGAAAAAGGAACTGGTAGTTATTAATTTCATAGCTTTTTCGAATTTGGCTAAACATGATTCTGATAATTTTATTAATAAAATTTAAGGTTAGCTATATGTCAAAATGGCAAACACTTAGAACATAAAACAGACAGGAAGAAGTCTTGTGATTCATTAGCTGGAAGTCGCCATTTGCAACACCCTAATTATGACTCATTTGTGAAGTTGACGTTGACTGACACAGATTGTTTATGTAGTTTTCTTGGTGAAAATAAGTTTAAACGAAAGTATTATCAGAAGTATTATTCTATATTCGTATTTTCATTGCTCCTAGACAATATTGTTTGTATAGGACAGCTTATAGTATGTATGTATGTGATTTTTGGGGTGACATTCACTGAGACCTAAAAGATCTATTGTGCCCCCTTACTTCTACTCAGTTTCTGAAAAGAGTCTCAGAAACTAGTAGTTTCTTTAGTCCTATATCCCGGAGGAGTTTTAGGATGTCTGCAGGCTTCAACTTAGGCAAATGTTCCTCTTCTATCCAGTAATCTCCCAGGTGCTGTGCTCTAGGATTCTGAAGTGCTGTGCAGTTGGAATGTATGTGGATGGAGGTTTCTTCTTCCATTCCACGAAATCTGCATTCTTCTTCCTCCACTATTTTGAGCTTTTTCAGGTGCCCATTCAGGCGACAATGTCCCGTTAGGATCCCTGTTAAAACTCTTAGCGCAGTTTTACTTTGACTTATGCATTCTTTTGATCTCAACAGGTTGTAGTCACCCAGAAGAGTCTTTGATTGTATAAGCCCTACTAGATCTTTCCAATTGTCAGATCTTCTCTTTTTCTCGACTTTACCTATTTCTTCCAATATTACATTGGGGCTGATTCCGCAAACGGGTTCGGGCCTCCAGAAAGGTATTTCAGTCCCCCTCTTTGCTAGTTCATCTGCTATTTCATTCCCTTCTATTCCAGTGTGTCCTGGAATCCATATGCTGTTCTCACCTAGTTCATTGAGTTTGTTTAGGCATTCCGACACCATTTTGGAACTTTTTGCCAAAATGGCAAAAACTTAGAACATAAAACAGACAGGAGTCTTGTGATTCATTAGCTGGAAGTCGCAAATTTCAACACCCTAATTATGACTCATTTGTGAAGTTGACGTTGACTGACATAGATTGTTTATGTAGTTTTCTTGGTGAAAATAAGTTTAAACGAAAGTATTATCAGAAGTATTATTCTATATTCGTATTTTCATTGCTCATAGACAATATTGTTTGTATAGGACAGCTTATGGTAAAACATAAATTATTTAATACATTTCAATAAGCTACAATTTTAAAATTTCACATATCCCATGCCCTATACAAATAGTACGCCACTGTCAAAACGGAAACGACTATTCGCCATTTGCAACCTCCTATTTGGACGCAAACTTATTTGGTAAATGCTCCTTCCTGTATGTTTTATGTTCTAAGAAAATAAACGACATACCCAAAACCCGGAAATACGTCACAAACGATGACGCACATTAAGAAGGTTATTGAATGTACTATATTCTAGTTCTAGTGACCAGTTATACAAAGTAGCAGACATTTTAGATCGTCGTCAACAATTTTTCTTCAGATTTGTGTTAGCTTCAATAAAACTTTTACTCCGCTTTATCCCACATAAAAAAATGTTCTGGTTTATAGATAGGAAGCTATCAAGTGGGATGTTATAAATTAATTTGATTTAGGTATAACGTTTCAGACTGAAAGGTAATTCGAGTGATTTGTTAAAGAATTTTACTATCGATGTAGTAATAGACCACTTATCTAATTCTTTCGTGTGCTTGAAGATTTCGATTTGTGTCAATATAATGATGATATTGAAATTGTGGTTATTATTGGTTCGAAAAAAAAACGTAAGCATGGACAAGGAAAATAAGCAGGATATAAAAATAGCCCATTTGTGTAAATGTAACAACAATGGGACATTTTTGATGTCTTGATATCTCAATCTAGATTATAAATTAAACAGAAATGACATGTTCTGTCATAAAATTAATCTTATCTTCTCATCCTCCAGTAATTGTTATTAGAAATGGAAGAAAAATCTTTTTCCGAGTAAAAAAACAAATTCGTTGATATTTATACAGGTTCGTCCGTAAGTATTGGTCAAATCGAGTATCTATTTCAGTTTGCATCATTATAGGCTACCCTGTATAGTGATGAACAAATTTTTAAAACTCTGTAGATTTTGGACCACACACTTTTGTTGCCTCCATCTTTCATCCACAGTTTCTCTCATACTAAGGAAGAGTCTGTAGTAGAGGAGTTCAGTCTATGGTCAGTGTGGCCAACCAAAAGTGATTTTATCGACAAGAATGACAGTTGAGGTCTACCATTCAAAACATAAGATTTTTGCTTGTTTTTCATCATTGCGATTCTATATTGCTTTATTAAAATAATGAATACACCCCCGAAGCGTATATCTTGAAATTTAAAATGACTCTAGCTGAATACTCAACATATCGGTGGCCAATAATTCTAGGAACTCTTGGCATGTCACCATTTCATTTCTGTTATATGTGACTTTTTATGTCAGATGTCAGTGCAACAAGTAATTAGAAGAATAGAGATACAAATAGAAATGTAGAAATGTAGAAATGCCACAAAAATCTAATCGAAAATGGACATACACAATTAAACGAATATCAAAAAAAATAAATATAACTGACATTTGGCAACAGAAATGAAATGGTAACTTGCCAAACGTTCCTAGATTTATTGGCCACCGATATGTTGAGTATTCAGCTAAAAAGTCATTTTAAATTTCAAGATATACGCTTCGGGGGTGTATTCATTTTTTTAATAAAGCAATATAGTTGTTCGCAATGATAAAAAACATGCAAAAATCTTATGTTTTGAATATTTTTCTTATCAGAAAAAACCACTTTTTATTGGTCACACTGACCTTTGACTCAACTCCTCTATTGAGTCCCTATCGATTCTACCAATACCTATTTGGAATATCACTCTCATCATTTTTTCCTTTTTTTTACAGTTTAATCAATTAAGTAAGTCAATGACTCTAAAATAGTAAACAATATTTCATATTCTCATTACATTATGCTCTAGTGAGTTCAGTAGGTATTGAAAAAAAGAAACACATATCTATAATATTGTGTGAAGAAAAGATCAAATACCGCAAAATAAATAAGTTTCATAAAATAACCACTCGATGGTAAACAAGAAAACAACAAGAAGTTGACGGGTTTTTCTTAGGAAATTGCATGTTCAGTTTTGTACAGCCACAAATGGTTTTTTGTCTTGTTACAGATATCTTCTTGCCAAATTATAGTAGTCTGTATATGTATACGAGGGTCGCTTTTTACATTTTGCATATAGAGCAAGAAAAAAACAGTAGATAGGTCGGGACTGTATAGAGGATGGTCCAACTATTCTTACTTTAACAGTTTTAAAATTGTTTTTCGAGCTATCTGGAAACTTGCATTGTCTTGGTTGAGGCTTATTTGTCGTTGGGGCTTGGTTTTTGGAAGCTCATCAGCTATTATAGATCTTTGATCTTGCAGAGGAATTGACCCGCTTTTAAGACAAATGTTGCCACAATCTTTTTGGAAACACTTTGAGAACTAGGTACTGACGTCTATTTACGGGTTCATAGAAGTAAATCCACTGACAATAGGTGCTGTATATATTGTGGGGGAGACATAAGTTTACTTTTTTGCTACAGTAGATACTCCTAGTGTTCTGACTACAACCTATTCAGCCAATCCGTTCCCTGTATTAGCTCATACAGGTTCTTAGCTGGTTGATTGTAGAAGTCTTCTGGAGTCATTTGGGTTCTACCATAAAGTTTCTGCCTTCTGTGGTCCAGCGACTCACAGTTGCATAGTATATGCAGAGCTGTTTCGGTATCCTTTTTGCATCTTCTGCATGCTGTACCGTTGTACAGCCCTATTTTGTTTAGGTGCTCCTTTGTGGGAAAGTGTCCCGTAAGTAGCCCCGTAGTGGTGCGCAGTTTGTTCCTGCTCATTGAGAGCAGTTCTTTCACTACTTTTTCTGATGGATCTTTTATGAATTTCTTCCCATGTATTTGCCCAGTCGTATTCTTCCAGTATTTCTTGTGTTGTTCTTTCAACCACCCTTTTAACCATGACCTGGTTAAGCATCTGGGGATGCCCACAGGTTCCTTAATGACCAATATAATATAATACACTTGAGTTCCCGTCCGACACTTGCAGGTATCTTAATCCCGCACTCGAATTGCCGTCCAGTTTATTTAATCTGTTCTGTTGGGCGGCCTCAAATTGGACGCTAACTACCTGTGGCCCAGAAGAAACACCCTTAAATTGGACGCAGCCGGAAGGATTATAACCTTTAAGAATTAAGCTTATATTTGATCAACCGGGTTTGGGCCTGGGTTTTCTTGTTTTTTTTAGTTTTCTTTTTCTTATTTTCTGATATTTTTATACATAGTTACACTTTGATCAACCGGGTCTGGGCCTGGGTTTTTAGTTTTTTTTTCAGTTTTCTATTTCTTATTTTCTGATATTTTTATACATAGTTACACTTTGATCAACCGGGTTTGGGCCTGAGTTTTTTTGTTTTTTTTTAGTTTTCTATTTCTTATTTTCTGATATTTTTATACATAGTTACACTTTGATCACCCGGGTTTGGGCCTGGGTTTTTTTGTTTTTTTTTTCAGTTTTCTATTTCTAATTTTCTGATATTTTTATACATAGTTACGCTTTGATCACCCGGGCTTGGGCCTGGGTTTTTTTTTCAGTTTTCCATTTATTTTCTGATATTTTCATACATAATTACACTTTGATCAACCGGGTTTGGGCCTGGGTTTTTATGTTTTTTTTCAGTTTTCTATTTCTTATTTTCTGATATTTTTATACATAGTTACACTTTGATCTGTGTCAGTTGTCCGTGTCATTTTTGGTCAACAACAAAATAATACAGGTAGAAGGATTAATAGAGGTTAAGGGTCTACAAGCAGGTACATAAAGTGAGAAAAAGATTAAGTGAAATTTTGGCATCGAATTTATGCACGCCCGTTCTGTTATCGGGACTGCCCTAATAGTTTACCCTGGCGGGGTTAGGTTATGTTAGGTTATTATTATTATTATAATAAATTAAGAGCTAAGAACCGAAGTTAGCTCATATAACAAAAATGAGATGAAAAACAAAAACAAAACAAAAAAAATTAAAGTAAAAATCATCCCTATCGGTAGCACAAGCTATAAATAGGCGATAGTCCATTATAAAATTGAAAAATGGAAAGAAATAGTATATTATTTAACGAGCGGTAATGTAGGTCATAACTCACGCAGATGAAGTTTGCAGCACGAGCCGCAGGCGAGTGCTGTAATTCATCAAGTGAGTTATGACCATTACCGCTCGTTGAATACTATACTTTATCTACGACTATAACAATAAATACTAAGACACAAGTACAGACAAAAACTTTATTAACAAATCTTAATAGGTACCTATAACATTGCTTTAAAAACTTTAGTTGTGATTATTCATTTTGTTTATTAATAAAATTAACAGTAAAGTTTGAACAACCAGTGAACTGAATATTTGGGACCGAATTATGGAAGTTTATTGTTTCTTTTTGTGTTTGTTGCATATATGTTGATGATGTAGGTACTGGTTGAGGTGTTATAGAACTGTATATTCTATTTGCGGTATCTTTCTTATTTTTTTCGGAATCATCAACGTACCCCTCAGCCACAGTAGTTGATCGCCAACCGCCATGTCGTTTCAGTGCCGTTATATCCAGCATCTACTAATAAAGTTGCCGATGAGCGGCGAAAACAATGCCCTGTATATAAATTACAGTCGGGTAATTTTAAAAATGTAGCAATGTCTTTCCCCATTGCTCCAAATGTATTAATGCCAATTCTTTGTGAATGATATTTTCCATTTTGATATTTAAAGAATAATATCGTTTGCGATATATCGGTGGGACGAAGATTTAAATATTTCTTAACTACGGTATAAAAGTTTCCCGTAACAGTGAATTTTCTGTCAATTTTTGTTTTTGTATTTGGTACACTGACCATAAAAATAGATCCA
>CAJUYI010006776.1:0-13150 GCA_910591695.1 Galerucella pusilla
TTAATTAGGGTTTATTACTCCTCGTACTTTCTGTACAGACTTATAGATCAAGTCATTTGGGATATCAGCTCAAAGATTTATCGCTAGAGCAAAGGAGAACTTTATCTGCTATTATGCTCATGTACAAAGTTGTCAATGGTATAATTAACTGCCCCGAAATTCTTCATCTATCTCATTTAATGTTCCTGGACGTCGCACTCGTACAATGTTCATGTTTTATATACCAAATGTGTTTTCAACCGTTAGGGACCCTCTTGTGACTATTATGAAAATAATAAATAATCATAACTTATTAGTGGATATTGATTGGTGTTTGACTGAAAAAGGTTTTCACAATCTTATACTAGGGCATATTTTAAATATATCTATATAATTTTTTTACAAATTGTTGCAAACCTGTTGGAACCTCTGCAATTCATAAAATTCATTTATTCAATTTATACTTGGGATATGTTATTGCCATTATTGAGGTGTGAATGTAACTTTTAACTTAAAAATTATTGACCATGTAATTAGGCCTTTAGGCTTGTTTGGTTATAAATAAATGAATAAATAACATCCATCCACGCAACAGATCCGTGGCATTTTAATTCAGAACCAAACACAAAACACTAAGTAAATTTTCATTTTATTTTTAAAGGAAAATTCGCTCAATAATAAAGACAACCGGTATATCTCTTTACATATCCCTACGACGGACAATCTGTTTATGCATATCGCGCGTAGGAGACTTACGGTGCTCTATATACAGTAGCATCCGATATTCGAGCGAGACAGGCATAACGAGGGGAGGAGCTTCGAGTGACCCTTCTTGTCTTGTTAATGTTCGTTGCTATTCCATGCAAATGTTACTGACTGACATAAATAGAATTTCAAAATCAAAGCCTACTTGCGAATCGTTGATTTCATTTTGGCAAAGAAAAATTAACACAGAGGGCTTTGAAAACAGTAATTAAGCTATGAAAATTTGTGCCAAAATACTGTTTTTGATACTGAATCTAACAAAAGGAATAAAACAAAATCGGTTTAAAAATGCGGATTTTACGGGAGTACTTCCAAACAAAATGGCTCACACTGTATATTCTATTGCCTAAAAATATATTACAAAAACATTATTTATTAGGAGATGGTTCGATACCGATGGTAGCTTAGTTCTTTCGGAAAACCCTGTAACAAACCACTCCTTAAGACCCACAAGTTTTCGTACTAACGACTTTTCAGTGACAGATTATTATCCCCCGAATTTAAATAATGAAAATCTGGAAGAAGTAGTTGTGTTGAAAGAAAGTATATTAGAAATTTATCTTTCTCGCTTAAAATTTCGCCATCACCCGCTTTTTAGCGTGGAAAATATTTTTGTTGAACTTCTTACCACAGCGCATGAAGAATATGTTAGCATGATAGAAAAAAATAGATTGAATAAACTTAAATATGATTTAAAAGAGTTGAGAGAAAAGAGAACTGAGGTGGAAAATTATAATAAAATTGATAATGATATTAAAAAAGTGAGAAATAAATATTTTGACGAGAGCAGGAAGTTCCAGGAAGTTACTTTAGTTATATTGGAATCTTGGAGAATGCTTAAGAAGATTAGAGACATTCAAGAATATTCAAACACCAATTTGAAACTGTTGATAAAAAAAGAACAAGTGGAAGTTGAGAAGGAAACCAAAGAGCAAAATGAGATGTTTGAGATAAGTTTGAAGGAATTAAAAAGAGAATATAGAAAAGAGCTGGACAATAATGAAAATATTGAAAGTGCTGAAGAACTAAATGAAGATTTAGAGCAGAGAAGTGATAATGGTATTAAGGATGAAGATGATAATGAAAGTGCAAGTTCTAAAATATCTTCCGAGGTGAGTAATCATGATTTATTACAAAACTAAAATACGTATTTCATTTTGTTGTAGGTTGCTGAAAGCTACGACCGAAAGCTACGAAAAAAATTACGTGAAACGTTTGATATTTCTTTTAAACCTCTTGGAGAACCAAATTTAAAATTTTTTCTATCCCATAAACATCCTGTAACAGAAACTGTTGAAGATAGTAAAGAAACAGCTAGAAGAACAGCGGTATCTTCAACAAAATTTCACCTAAGAATCCTCTGTAATAATATAGAAGCTTGCAAGACTAAATTTCTAACGCTAACTGAAGATTTCGCGCTGGTTATCGACGAAACTTTTTTCCTACAACTGACAGATATTCCGACGTATTTGACAGTAGAAGTTTATTCGCAACCAAAGTCTTTATTGAAAAAGAAAGTCTGTGAAATTAATATAAATTTACCAAGCTCAAAAAGTTTTGGTAAAAGTATAAAAAAGAATTTTGAAAAAAGTGAAATTGTTCATTACAAGCACGAAGGAGTAGGTAGTGGAAGGGAATTAAAAAGCGTTATAGAAAAGCTGGATTTGAAGTTGAAAAATATCAAGAACTTTGAATTGAAAATTTCTGGGTATTTAGAGTACAGTATGGAGTGGGAAAAGGTTGACAAACAAGAAAGTGATACTAATTTTTACACTGAAATGAAGCTGTTGGATCAAATTGTGGATAAACAATTTAATATTAATAATAAATTGGCGGCAGAATTATTGAATGACGGTTTAGTTGAAAAAGAAGAGTCTGATAATTGTTTTAGGTGAGTTATATATTATATAATACGCTAAAGAAATACTGGATTGTATTTTATTTCATTCACAGATTAAGCCCTTGTCAAAACACTCTAAATTTCTGCAACATATCAGAATTAGAACAGAATATAAGACTGAAAATCTTGCAGTTGAGAGACCGAAAAGAAATTGAATTTGATGGTATATTAGTGCCAAATCGAGTGAAAGAATTTCCCGCGAACATACTTGCTCAATATAATAGAAGAAAATCAGCAGAAGATAAAGGAAACTTGTCAGATGAAGACGATACTGATTTTAAAACGCAATATAACTTCGGTAAAAAGTTTCTTAGACACGTACATATTAGAGTTTTTCAAATGTGCAAGAATACTGAAAATAATTTGGATTATGAAAGTGTCATTGACGAGAAGCTTTTTATATATTTCCAGTAAGTTTGTTTTTATTACAACCAATTTTTATCAATAGTAGTGACGTGAAAAATGTAATTGGATTATTTTATACAGATGGTTCTGTATCTGTATTTGTGGAGTAGGGAGGGTGTATGTAGGCTCACATCTTTTATGCCACATGTGAGGCTTTTCCTGGTCATCGCCAAATATTTCTTCGGCGCCAGCTTCCCAGGTTTGTCCAGGGTGACTGGGTCCTAGAATTTTTGGTCCAGCGGCTTCCCTGGTTAAAGAATCAGCAATGCGATTTCCTTTACTCCTGTCGTGCCCTTTAACCCACCTCAGGATAATATTGTTATCTGCCGAGGCGTCAGCTAAATCTTGGTGGCAGTCTAGTACTAGCCTCGATATAACACGTTGTCTGTTCAAGGCTAATAGGGCTTGTCTACTATCAGTGCAGATTGTTATGTTTTTGCCAGAAATTCCTCTTCTGGTTAGTTCTTTTGGTGGCAATTGAGATACCAGCCAGTTCTGTTTGAACCACGCTGGTATTGTTTCCCATTCCCCACTTAATCACCTCTTCCGAAAAGTTTAGTTTGCTTTTGAAGATTTCGGGAGGTTTTAAACCCGATAAACTTCTTTTCCTGGTGAAAAGGACCATCTCAGTCTTTCTGGGATTGATCGACAGTGAGTGTTTCAATTAGTTTAAGCCCATCCTGCGCTCTATCGCACAGTGTGTTCACAAATTTGCCAGTCTGCAAGATAACTATGTCATCTGCGTATGCAATTGTGTAGAATCCATTTTTCCAGAGGTACATTCCTGGAGTTGAGTTGCTGGGTAATTGTTGGAAAGGTTGTTTTTATCAAACGCTCCCTCGATATCTATGAATATACCCGGGGTGGATTTTTTGTTGTCCAATGATCTTTCGATTCTGCCAACCACTTGGTTGGCAGTGGACCTTCTCGGAGTATATGTATGTTGATTTGGATGAAGTGGGTTGTGAACTAGCACTTCATCTCTTATACACCGCTCGCATAACCTCTCCATTGTTTCTAAAAAGAACGATGTGAGAATAATTGGTCGGAATGCTTTTGGTAAGGTGTAGTCCATCCTACCTGGTTTGGGTATAAATACCACTTGTACTTCTCTCCACTTATTGGGAATATACCTCAGAGCTAAAGAGGCTCTGAAAATTCCAACCAGGTGCTGCATAAGAATATCCATTCCCCATTGAAGTAGGGCTGGTCTTATTCCGTCAGGTCCTGGTGACTTGAAGGGGGAAAAGCCCGATATGGCCCACATTATCTTGTCCTCATCAATTACTGCACTAGCAGATTGCCAGTCGTATTGTGAGGGTGTTGTTGGTACTTCCGTCCAGTTTGACGTTCCAGGAAAGACAGAACCTGGGAAGTGAGTTTCCATAAGAATCTCAGCGCTCTCTTGGAGGTTGGCGGCCTTGTCGCCATTTTCACTAGTCAAGATGCCGATAGTCTTATGTTGGTCGTTTGAGAGTGCCTAGAAATTTGTGGGAAGTCTTCGACTGCCTCACAATAGGCTCTCCAGGCTTCTCTTTGCTTTTGTCTGCAGACTTTTTTGAACTCTTTGAGGTTGGCTTTATATATTCCCCAGTCCTCTTTGAGTTTTGTTCGTTTTGCCTTGTTGAAGGTCGTTCTCGCTGTCTATCTGAGGTGTTCCAGTTCAGGGCACCACCAGGTATTGGTCGTGCCACCTGTCTGAACCATCCTCATTGGACAGGATTCCTTATAGGCAATGTCTATTTTGTTTTGAATAGATACTGTGAACTTTTCCAGTTCCTCATTATTGCTAGGAGTCAGGACCTCTGTTTCCCGCAGAGCAGCTATTAACAGTCGATTGTAGAGAGCTACATCCGTCCTCTTCGGGTCACGGGATTTTACAGTGGTCCTGACATCCTGGCTTACCGTATAGGTCAGCCAACGGTGGTCTGACATAGAAATATGATCCGACACTTGCCAGTCCTGAATTTTGACCAGGTTGATCCTAGCAAGACTGCATCCTTTGATTCCATTCCATCCCATCCCATCCATACTTCTCTTCTTCTTCTGGATCTGATCTTGCTCTTTCCATATCTGGAATATCTATGATGAATGTTTATTGATAATAGATATTTCTTTTTTTGTTCTAGTCTTATCCTGAAGACAGTAATGCGTAACATTTTGAATTGGTTACGCTGGAGACCGAAAATCAGCAAACCTTTGCCAGTTTTGCAAAAATTTGAGCACGATGATCCACAACAAATACCTAAAACTAATCTAAATATAAACATAATAGTAGTATGTGCTAAAAGTTTGCCGCTCAGGAAGGAAAAAACTTTTAACGCAAATCAGTCGTCTGAAAACGATTTACGACCTTATGTTGAAGTGAGTTACAAAAATTTATTCACAAGAACCAGTCGTGGTAGAGGTAGTAATGCCACTTGGAATGATGTGTTGACCATGCCTTTGGAGTATGTAAAAGTTATTGATGTCTAATATTAAAAATTTGATATTTTATTGTTGTTTTAGAGCAAATCATTCGGACTATCTCAATCCAAGTTCATTGGACGGCGTTATAAGTATAAATGTTTTTGACGAAAGTGATATAAAAGTTGAAAAATTGAACAAGAAATGTACGAATTGGCTTGGTGGCATCGACGTTTCACTTTCTGCTATTTGCTGTTCGGAAAATGTAAGAAAATTATTTCAAATTACGATGAAAATTCCACACTTGTGATTTTTAACCAATCAGAACGTGTATTTCTGTCAGATCACCGTAGCAACGGATGAATTTTATCGGAAATTTTTTCCTGGTGGGTACCCAACAGCGAATTATACTGGAAATTTTTTTGACGTTTATAATGACAAAATATTTTTGTTGACAATCCAATTTTTTTTTGTTTACATAATAATTTTGATTAATTTCAACAAAAAGCTTAAATGTTTTCTAAATTCATGGACCATTATGATTGATGTTTATATTAAAAACGCAATTATTGTATACTATGGCAGGTTGATTCGAAGTTGCTTGCTCTTGATTTAGAGATTCTTGGACTGTCTTTGCAGAAGTTTAAGCAGACCTCATTGCGTCAATTATAACCTGATGATGGCCCGAGTCAATTTGCAGATATGGTTTTATGGAGTGACTGCTACCATGCCCTGCTATTTTAATTAATTGCTGTTCTCCAATTCCCGTTTTGGCTAGAGTTGAAACAGCAGTGGCCCTCGCAGAATGATTTGTTATCTTGTTCTTGTTGACATCGATTCCAATCACTGATGCCGCCGATTTGAACCAGGAAGATATTGTATTTTGTCCAACCGGGCTGTTCTTGTACCAACCTTTGGAATTGGGGTGGTGCCAGTTTGGATTTGGAGCTAAAAATAAACGATTCGTTTCGATGAGTTGGTCTCGCTTGCTTATTAGTTTTTTGAACAGTCTAACTGAGCATAATTCTTCATTGACTGTATTCGGTACAAGCCACTTACTGTCTTCCATTCTTTTTGAAACGCCTTGAGTGGTCTTGGAGAAAACCGGGTTATACTCAATGCGTTCTGTTGGATTCCCTTGATTGTCAGCTTCCTCCACAAAATATTCTATTGTTGCTGCCGTTCCTACATTTCCTCTCCAGGCCAATTCATGAGCAGCAATGTGAAAGAACTTTCTTTGCAATCCTTCCGGAGTGTTTTCGTCCCAAAGCTCAATAATCTTCATCAATTCGTCTGCTGATAGTGCGGATGAACCTGCCTTCCTCTTGGTTGGATCTATTTGGAGCTTTCGACGCTTAGCATTTTTTGCAGCTCTTGCGTTGACAAATTCTATGTCAGATTATGGAGTAAATTTGCTATTATACCTTTCGAAAAAATATTCCTGCAAGTGCTTAGCTGTAGAATTCCATAGAACTTTGATAACACTCTCCTTGTGATCTTCGTAGTTCTTTTTTCGCATGTTGAAGGCATAGTCTTCAAGAATGAGCTCCAGTTCTTCCACAGGTATATCCGCTCTGTCGAAATCATACCCTTTTTCTGTGCAAAAGTTTATAAACTGCTTCCATACACTTGCCTTCGATTTCCTAGTATTCGCTGGTGTCAACTGCTTAATATTCTGGAAAATATTTTCTTCACTTTCTTGACCGAAGCGAGACATTTTCTCACGTCGTGCTGTTTTGACAAATTTTTGACAGAAATAATTTCACTGAGTTGCCATGGTAACTGAATAATCAAGTTGACAAAACCTGTTTTGCAAGAACTTGATTAAGACGAAAATTGATGTTGTTGGAAACACATTTGGTGTGGAATTTTCTTACCGAATACCACACGAGGTCAAATTAAATCCGGAAAATTTTTCTCGCTCATGAATATTTTTAGAAAATTATCTCCCGTCTTCGAATCGGGATAATTTTCAAAATATTCATGAGCTCGAAAAAATTTCCGGGAATAATTTGACCTCTAGTGGTATTACTAGTGAAAGTTTATTTTTTTTATTTCCAGTTAAGAGGATACTTTCCTTTAAAAATACCGTATTTATTATTGGACTACGAAAAGGAAGGAGAAAAACCAATAATTAAATCGAAAACAACCCCTTACAAGTCAGTTACGAGCTACCTTTACATGGAGATATCCATACAGCCCAATGTACCCAAGTTAACCCCCAATATGGTGAATATTACAATCCTTCAAATTATATTTTCAGAACTTTAGTTCTTTACGTTAAGCTGGAGCGCTGGGGGGTCGCGACGCAAAAGATCTGACCGTTACGTTACGTTGTTACGTTACGTTGTTATGTGCATTGAGCGCGTGAGCTCTCGTGCTCTCTCCTCAGTTTCAGAGCTAGTCTCTCGCTGCAAAATGTTGATTGTCAGCATACATATAGGATTTTTATTTCCATAGTATTCCATAGTAAAGTACATATTGATAATAAAGTGATATTTGTAGTTATAAACATACATAAAGACACCTAATTGAGCATATTACCTAGGCATGTCTGCCTATTTTGTTACTACCCAATCAGATAGTATTTACTCCGCACGTTTTATCTTTAAATAGCTAATATTGGATACATAAAAATAGGAAGCAAAAACAAAAAAAACTAAATTACAGTACAATTAAAGTTATAAGATGAACAATTAATAAAACTAAATAATGGATAATAAAAAGAAGAAGAAGACAATACTCACGCAAGGAAGTAGTAGACAAGACCATGAACAATAAACCAGTAGTTTGAGTGTTATTAAGCCATTATATCAAATATTTTATTTTGGTTAGTTATTAGATGTTTTCTCAATTCAATTTGTAATTTCTTCAATTTTTTTATTTGTCTGAGGTGAATCGGGGTTTTATTAAAAAATTTTGGACCGAAGAAAGATGATCTTCGAATTACTGATTTTTCAAAGAATTTTAGAGTTATCTCCATATTAGTAACTGCTCGAGTTAAATAAGTATTTTTTTGGTTAAATATTTCGCCGCTTTTGTATATTCTTATTATGCATTGATAAGCAAAAAGTAGTTTAATGTTAAGTATCCTCGATTCATCATACAATGTTTTCGTTGAAAATAGCTTTTCTTTTTTTAGGATTATTTTTAAAATAGTGTTTTGTTTTGTCTCTAAAATTTTAATAGAGGTGTGGAATGCTCCACCCCAAGCTACTATACAGTATCTTAATAAAGATTCCACCAGAGAACTATAAAGTATTAGTAAATTTTTCTTTGAAAGAACTTCTCTAAGAACATAAAATTTATGCATTAAGGCTCTCAATCTATTGCTAGCATGGACAATATGTTGTGACCAGCGTAGGTGTTCGTTAAGTATAACACCTAAATATTAAATTTGGGACACTTTATGTATTAGGGGGCAGTTACAATCGACAGTCATAAGTGTGCAGTTTAATTTCAAAGTTTTCAGGTTGTTTAACGTTGGTTGAACTAAAAGTAATACATTTTGTTTTCAACACATTTAAGGTTAGTAGATTATGATTTAACCATAAACTTATCTTCCCCAATGCTGTTTCTGCGGTGAGTTTGACCTCTTGCCATTCTTTACCAGTGAAAATAATTACAGTGTCATCCGCGTAGCATATGACTTTACCAGGGAAGTTATCAATTTGTGTAATGTTATTCATATACACGAGAAAGAGAATTGGTCCTGATACGGTCCCTTGTGGAACACCCACCTTTACTAGGGAATTAGAGCTTCTGTCTTTTCCGATTTTTACGCGCTGGGTTCTGTTTGATAAATAGTTAATAGTTAATTAATACTTCTGTATATTTTTGTTAAATGAAGTTTCATCCAGAGTAAAATAAATTCTTATATTAATATGTGTATTTATTTATTGATTAAAAAAATTTGATTATTGCTTAAAAGGAACTAAAGTTTTTACCGTGTGTCCCTCGACACGTTTTTCAATTTCCGTTTATTATTTTAACTTTATATTTTGTTTATAGAAAGAACTACCCTCTGGCGATATACCGTTCATTCAAGAGCACGTTTTAAAATGGAATCGGAATTATAATATCGATTATCCGCATAGGAAATTTAATGGTTTGGTTTTGGATACCAACGGTAAAACCACTTGCGTTACGAGATTCATAAAACCTTTAGAACCACCACAAATAAAAAAAGAAGAGTTCGCTGTTACAGCCGAACAATGTACAAGATACATCAGCTTGGTGCCTTTCACCGAGTGTAGTCATTTTTATAGCAATATTTGGTTGTCGGCAGATGTGAGTATTTTTATATAACAGTTGACATTGACATTGAAATTGACAACAAACTGACATGCCAAAACACACAAACTTCAACTCCAGCTGATCGGGGGACCCAGCATATGGCAGAGCTGTTAAAGTCAGGTGCTCTATAATAGTAGTTTATTAATTTCATGGAAAGGGCGCTTCTTAATAACGTTTTTTTTGGAATGAGCTTGTGGCTAAACTGACTATAGTATTTCTTATTCATTTCCAGCAACTTATAAACTTGATGCTAGGCTCTATAACAGACCATGCTATAGCTTTAACATGCTTCTTATTAGCACTAAAAATTGAAGCTTGGCTGCTTCTGGGATATGGTATACCACACGGTAACACAGCATACGTATTAATTCGGGATAATTCTGGAGATACACCGTTACCAGTTCATTATATTATAGATGTTGTCCTAAACGAGAAATACGATGTATTAGATGAATTCTGCCCTTTGCAGAGGGTGTTTTGTGTTATTAATGGAACAAATGTAAGTATTAACATGAATAAATCATCCATCCATCAATTATTTTACAAATTTAAATGAGGGTAGAAGTAATTTGAATGGAGAAAAAAAAACATTCCTTTTAAAAGTTCTGAAAACTCAAACATGGCAAAATTTTAATGGTGAATGGATTATTCTTGCTATTGTCGTTTTTTATTGAAAGCAAAATATAAAATCTCTCGAATGTACGTATTGCAATATGGCCTTTGAAGATGGCTGGATGCTGCTTTGTTTGTGAGGACAATGGTGGTTTGGAACGAGATGAGATGTCTTCACTTCGATAGCAACGGAGTTTTTCAAGAGTGAAATTAACAAATATATCTGGCTTCGGAAATTTTTTTATATAAATTAAAAACTTGTACAGGGTGTTCGGTTGAGAGAGGTTGTAGGTATCTCAAAAGATACTTAGATGGGTTTTTATACATTTTTTAATGAATTTAAGTGTTTTTTTGAATAATCCAGTGACACAAAATGATGATATGCTACAAAATGTCTTTTTGGGATCTAAAATTAAATACGTCACTAAATCTATAATTTAAATGTAATGACGGTTTTATTGATTAGTTAAAAAATTCATATTCATTTGTATCATCCACAAATTTTCAGTATTTTGTGCTCAGCATATTCAATCTTTCAGGTATGGGCAAATACACAATCTACCAACAGTGTAGCCTTAACTAAATTCGATTTTTATAGAAGATCCGATTGGTTGCCGATGTTTGATAATAATATAAGTGCTCCTAATCACTCCATGGTCAATAAAATCACATATAAAATGATAGAAGACGATGAAATTGTAAGTAATATGAAGTGATTATTGGATATTTGATAGATCGTAAAAGTAAATTACCTCTATACAAGTTCTTTAATCTTGTTAGATTACGGGATACAGATGTATTTTGTCTGCATCTTCAATCAGTTAGTATCTTGCAGAGGCTTCCTTAACAATTCACTATTCTTTTAAATGATTATGGAATTTTTAAAATTTTGGCGAACGCGCCGGGTGCCCGAAATTTAAAAAATAAAGAATCAATTAACGTCTTAAGCAAGAGGGAGAGCCACTTTATAGCAGGTGAAAAAATATTGTAAAATATTTGATCCTTAATGTGTTGATAGTGGAAAGAGTAGAATCTATTTGCAAAAATAGCTGCAGATTTCATATTGGTGTTTTGTTTGAATCAAATAATTCAAGTTAACGTTAAAACATCCAAATTACTAATGGCTGTTTGCACCAATAGAAGCATAAGCTTAGAATAGCTATGGCGAGTTTAAAATTTAACGGTCGCTTAGTTAAAGTTCAGTTGCACCAATGTTTTTGCTCTGCTTCTTAGCTAAGTGTTCAATACATTTGTCAACCTCGCTATTTAAGTTGTTATTAAGTTTTGAAATCAAACAATTTAATTTTGTTAAATCTACATTGTATTTAAACATAAAGTGACGCGTTTCGCTAACACAGTAGCGTTTTTCAAACGAATGGAGGTGTAATGAGAAACTTTCTATTTATACAGTGCCTTAATACTAAATTATACGGATATTTAACAATAAAATTATAATCTATTTACAAGGAAATGAAATGAATTTGTCTAAATATGGGATTAACAAAAGTATTTAACAAGTTTACCTGGAAACTCATTCACAACCATCCTACATGAATCTTTCTAGGTAAAAAGGTTTAATAATGGAGAATTGTCAATATCAAGTTGGTCGTTAAGAAGATTATCTGAATATTTGTTTTTATTTATCTCTAGGGCTTCTAAAAGATTTAATTTGAAGGATTTAGTTTCTATATGCAAAATTTCAAGATTTGAATCGAAAGAGTGTTGGTTTGATAATAAATGATTTGAATAGTTGGAATCTAATTTTTGATAGTCATAACTACGTTTGTGTTCTGGAATTCTAGTTTTAAAATTCCTAAAAGTTCTACCTATATAAATTTTATCACAGTCGTCATTACTACATTTTAATTTATAAACTCCTGATTTATTTAGTTTTGAAATAACCAAAATAACCAATTTAAAAGCTTAACTTACTTTGGAATACCATCCTTAAAAATAAAATCATTTTTAGAAACTTTAGACTTGAATATTTGCTTTGTTTCTAAACTTAACTAGGTGCAGCTTAAAATGACCAGTTGTTCATGGTGCAAAACAAAACTTTCTCAAAGCGCCACTTAACTTTAAGTCTACTTAAATATCAATTCGTGCAAACGGCCATTAGGAAACTGTTTTCAAGTGACGAAGTGTTGGGTCAACTATCAAATTATTCAGCTACTTTTAAATGAATTTGAATATCCCAGAATTTTCAAATTTAACATGGTTATAGGACTTGTTTAGAGTTTAGGGCTTTCACAGTGGAATTTTATAGATTGAAATCCTTTTGGAAAAATATGTGAAACGGAAATTTTCAAAAGTAAGACAGTTGGATAAAACTATTTGGAATGGAGGATTGTCTAACGTTTTGACCAACGTTTTAAAGACTTTCGAAATGAACTGTATGTATAATAAAAATCATCAAGAAACCATTCGTGAACTCAATGAAGAGATATCCCAATACACGGTAAAGTTTGACAATATTTAATTAAATTTCAAAAATAGTTATTTACATTACAAGCTGCGAAAGCTTGTATCATCAAACATTCAGACTCGCGACAAAAAGTTATACTTTTACTCCTAATAAAACAATATACTATTTTCCGCAAACGTCAAAAAAAGTAGACATTATTAACGTCAATTCATGATGTTGAAGTATGATTTCACAGATGCCACTTTTTTGTACGCTGACGGCCGTACAAATAAGTTGAATTTTTAACAGGGAAAATAATTATTAGTTGAACTTTTGAACTTTATTAACGATAATAATTATTAATAGTAAAATTACAGTTATTT
>CAJUYI010006777.1:0-13148 GCA_910591695.1 Galerucella pusilla
AATTGAAGATTTTATTGAATATTATGAAAGCGCGGAATTAGATAAAAGGTTGTACGTAAACACGTTATGAAGAGAGCGACATTGTTCAACACGCGTAATTTGCAGAACTCGCTAGCGCTCGTTTTGGCAAATATTACGCTTGTTGAACAATATTGCTCTTTTCATAACTAATTACGTAAATATCTATTACCTTCGCATAGATTTTTTTTACATTATAAAATATTGTGGAAAAGTCAGTCCAGGATATAAAAGCCAATAGTGGTGCTGAAAAAAGGTACATTTCTATACTCGAACATGTTAAATTACAATAAATAATCAAAAGGTCACAAAATCATTATTTCAATAATTGTCTTTATAAGTGCATATTCGATTTTAACACTAGCAATAAATACTGTTGGAATTACTGGAATATTCAACATGAATTTATTATGATTTTGTCAATTTTCTAATTTTTAAGGTTTTCAAAGAGCTATAACGAAAAATTTCGTCCATTAGGTACATTATGAAATAAATATATTATGTTTGATTTTTCAGGTACTTGTCAGATTATCACTAGGCTGTTCATAAAAAAAATTAGAACCCATAAAAATTTCCGAGATAATTTGCAATATATGCTATTACTAGAGCCGAATTTATAAACCTATGAGTGGCAGTTGATTTAATGGATTCCTTTTCTCTTGCCTGGCATCAATATTTTTCAAGAGAACCATTTTATAATTTTCTAGCACTGACAGTTTTAATCAAAATGTTATGTTATGGTTTCTTCTCAATTACAACTAGATTTGTTTAGTTACTAGTACCTATTATACTGTTATTCATGTATTTTCACTGCCCAAAATCTCAAATATCGACCCATTCCAATTGTTTTCATTTACTACAACCATAATAAACAATAATTTTCAATAGTTTTTCTTGCAAAATATCTCGTCAGACTTACACCTGAAAAATCAATTACCTAGCTGCAACATTTTGTAAATAGATTGTTACATAAGTCTAGATTATCACTTTAAAAACAAATTCTTTTTGTTAAGTATTTTGGGAAATTGAACCAAAATCTTTTATGTATTTTTTTATTCACCACTTCAGTAGCGTTATCAAGTTTCTTCAAATTCTGGTCTCTATCTGAGTCAAGACAATCAATAATATTATAAAAGTCTGCAAAAACTTTGTTGTCAAATTTTTAAGGTTCATTCATAGATCACGTTAAAGAAAATATTTTTTGTATGACATTGGCATAAGAGGTACTCTCAACAAATGGTTTCCAGACTTCCTAACAAACCGGTTCTTCAAAGTCAGAGTTGGACAAGAATTATCCGAGAAAATACCCGTAACTAGCGGTATCCCACAAGGTTCCGTTCTTGGACCCCTACTTTTCATCGCATATTCCAGTGATCTTCGATACTGTCTGTCAAGCTCAATTTCGGCTTATGCTGACGACATGAAACTTTACGGAAATCCCAACATCGCAGTTATTTAAGTTTGCATAATGATCTTGATAAACTACAAGAATGGTGTTCCGATTGGTTGATGCCTCTGAACATTGATAAGTGTGTCGTGTTACACATCGGAAACAATAACCCGCAAAATGCTTATTCCATCATTGGACAGACATTGGTTTATTAGTAAACTCGAAACTTACGTGGAGTGATTATATTTCTCATATTTGTAAACGCGCGAACTCTAAACTCTTCCTAATACAAAAGACTGCAAAGACGCGCAACCAGATTGTCTTTTGGCCGTGTTAGACCTACTATTCTTTCCTTCCGAATTTTGAAATTCAACTTCGGCGACTTTCAAGCAGTTTGTCCCCTCAATTTAGACGACCGTCTTCGTGGGCACTCCTTAAAGCTGAAGAAAGAGCCTTTTAGAACTCGTTATAGGCAAAACTTTTTAAGTAACAGAATTTTCGATGTTTGGAATGGTCTTCCTCAACAAATAATTAGCTCGGAAAATGTTAATACTTTCAAAAATCAAATAGACTCCTATATTTTCGATCTGTAGTTTTTTAGGCTTAGTGTAGTGTCAGTTATTGTTTTATTTATATTCTGTAAATTATTATGGGCAAAATATGACCTGATCCTCCACCCTTATCATGTAATAATATTTTTATTCTGATTTTCAATGGACTAGATATTTCACTGAAACGTTGAATACAAAAGAATAGAAAATATTGTGGTTTAATTTCCCAAAATAATTAACAAAAAAAAAATGAATCCACCACAAGGAAGATACAGTACAGAAGATATTCAAAACATATATTTTGATATACGTCTAATTAAAAAAAAATCTTTAGACCTTATCAACTAACTCACCATAAAATGGACAAGACATATAAAAATATGTAAATAAATCACAAATAAATCACTACATATTTTGATATTGTTATTAATAACGCTGTCACACATCTAACACTAAACATTATGTTTATTACTTAATAATTTATTAAGCGAGCTTGGCGCGGAGTGGCTTGTGTTAATTTGCAATGGCAGTGACTGAGCTCTATCATTTTCATTAACAATAAACCCTATAGGCCTCGTAACCTGTCCTTGAGGTACGTAATTCAAACTAAGCGATCTAGTAGCACGGACAACATCAGATTGGTTAAGCATGCGTAGATTCTCAATTGTTAGGTTAGGATTAACTGCTTCGGGTTGTTTCATACCGTGTAGGATTCTGGGGAAGTCGCACTGCTCACATTTGTCCAAGATGGGATGATTGAGGAATGTACATACGTCACAGTTCCATTTGGGGCCTTCGAAATCAGGTGGCGGTTGATATTGCAAACGTCGTCTGCTGTTTTGTCGAAGTCTTGGTGGAGGGGTAGGAAATTCATTTATATTTTGGCCAGTGTATATGTTATTATAAAATGCTTCACCTAAACAAACAATATAACGTATTACAAAAATTAAATATAAAATGTAAACACTACACAACAGGTCGCGTATTTTAAAAATAACTAACAATTAAAAATCTCTC
Source organism: Galerucella pusilla (assembly GCA_910591695.1). Lineage (NCBI taxonomy): Eukaryota > Metazoa > Arthropoda > Insecta > Coleoptera > Chrysomelidae > Galerucella > Galerucella pusilla. Next base: position 2,977 of record CAJUYI010006777.1, read on the forward strand.
TCGATACGCTCTAAAATTTAGAGTCTAAATCAAAATAAGCGAGAAATATAAAGTTTGGTATTTCCTAAACTGTTTAGGCAGACCGAGCAAGCTCATGTCCTAATATTAGGTACCTATTTACTATCTCTCGGCATTAGGTACTTAACTTCAGATAACTTTTGGTAAAATTGGGCATAAGAGTTTTAACAGAGATTACCTACAAATACTACTAACACTGGGTAACCACAACAGAGTAACTAGGTCCCGGAGCATAGGGCATTGCAGGAAATGGAAAGGCAGACTTCCTAACAAAGCTAGGGTCTGAAACTGCTTTCACTGGTCCTGAACCAGTATTGGGAATATCAAAAACTGCTGCACGTGATTGTAAATCTTGGTGGATTCAAACTAAACATCAGTACTACCGGAGACACGTGTGAAAACAGGAACACAGCAAACTCCTGGTCATAAAACCCTCGGAGAAGCTGACTAATGAATTACTAAGCCTCAGTAGGGGCCAGATAAGGATAGTGACGGGGTTACTCACCGGTCACTGTACCCTGAGGAAGCACATGCACACAATAGGCATATATAGGGAGGAACCTATTTGTCGGTTGTGCATGGAAGAGGAGGAAACAGCTTCTCACATTATCTTTGACAATGAAGCATTATCTCATTGGAGATATAGACTCCTAAGACTTGTGGTGTCGAATCAATCGAGAATCAATCAAGAGTTTTAACAGTGTTCCCAATGGGACCTGTCCCCTGAATGGGCACCTAAAAAAGCTCAAAATAGTTGAGGAAGAATAACGTAGATTCTGAGGCGTGGAAGAAGAAACCTCCATCCCCATACATGCGCATTGCACAGCAATTCAGAGTCCTAGGACACAGTACCTAGGAGACTTCTGGATAGAAGACCAGGTCAGTAAAAAATTACAATTTTAATTGTTAACTAATCATTTTTACTGTATGTTTTTTCTTATACATGGCCTGAGCGCAATAGTAAAACAGTTTTTTAAAAAATTAATTATTCTTTTGAAGTTATGTATAAAATCGGTTGCAGAGGTTAGCGTGTGGCTGTAAGCCGGTTTCACATGGGCGATTAGCGACTACGATTCCGATTTTACCCGTTGGCTAATCAGAGTTCCCAAACGCCCGTGTAAATGATAGCGAAGACATATTGCCAGAAAATGTGTTCAATGGTCCAATGGAATAAAAAAACGATAATTTGAGAGCATAGAGGAAAGTCACCAAATATGGAATACCATTTTGTTTTTGGGATATAAAAAAACTTCATATAAATTAAATCAGTTTAATGTTTTTACTAATCAGTCATACATTTATATGTAGTAATTAATCAAATATATTAGTTATCAAATTAAAATCTAACACAAAAAACAAAATCACAAATTAGTAACCAAATATATGGAATATAAGCATAAATCAACATAACAATAACAAAAATGGACATTAATATCTTTGAGATCAATTAAATAAATATAATATATTGTGATAAATGGAAAAGTTACATAACTACTTGCAAAAGTCACAGATCCAAGTATCAAACTCTGGACCAGCACAATCATAATGTGCCCAGAGCCCACACATCAAGCATTTAATTTAATATTCCATAATTGGACACCGACGACTGTCCATATTTGGATTTTTATACTAGTTCAAACTCTTCTAAATATTTTTTAAAGTCACAATATTTTAATGACAAAAGATCACAAAATGGTGGAATAAACATAATACCGATATACTAAATAGTATAACACTTACGTAAACAAACATAACAGCTGGTAATACTCGTTTATTTCTTACCTTTAAAATTTTCTGCACGACAACAAAACAAAACACGCTGCTACACTTGATGCATTCGCGCAACTGACTCGATGGTGTGGATGGGTGTGGGTGCGATAGTTAGTAGACCGAATGAAATAGATGATGGCCGAGTGTTGCGTTTCATAGTTATAGTCTTAGAGAAATGAAGGCATTTCATATTAGGATACTATTCCATATTTGGTGACTTTCCTCTATTGTTGGAGTCAGGACATTAAAAAGTTTCAAAATTAGTAGATAATTTTTCTAATTCATATTTATATAGAATGTTTAGTCTTCAAGCCAATTTCAATGATATTTCTGTACTTACCGTCTAATTCTAAGTCGTTGCATTGATACCTAAGGTGTTTTATTTCTTGAAGCAGCTGCTTTTCTATTTCTGCATTTACTTCACTTTTTAGTCTACTTTTCTCTAATTCATTAATTTCCTGTTGCATTATTACTAATTTGGCTTTTTCAGTGTTGAGTTCTATTCGTAATCGCTCTATTCGTGCTTGTTGCTTTAAAACTACAGGCGCTAAAAAAAATAAATTATATTAAAAAAAAGTGGTCCGTTTGTATCCCACTGTTGAAATTTCATTTTATTCGCCAATACACATACAATTATTGTTAAATTATGTGAAGTGAGACTATCTCAATAACAGCAAGAGAATTTTAGAAGCTGATACGTAAGAAGAAGAAGATACATAAAAAATTATTTATTTCATTTTTAATAATGGGAGACACATATTGCTTTAATACCAAAAATAACACCACAACTGCAACAGTTTAGAGCCGTTTAAAAACTATATTATTTGGTTAATTTTTGTGGCTCATTAGTCACTTCCTCCCAAATTTCATTTTGTCACACTCTAATATAAAACAATCATTTTTATCAAATTCCCCTTCCATTTTTGTCTTGAGATATTCGATATTTCAAATAATCGATTGGAACTGTTTCTCTTCTCTAACTGTCTTCATAAAGGCAACAAAAGTAATATTTTTCTTTAATATATTGTTGGATGTACAATTTTTATCTATGGTTGCTTTGCAGCCGGCAAGTTTAACTCAAGCTCAAGGCAAGTTTGCAAGACGACTTTAATGCAACCGTCTGAATTTCGTACCAGTTCAGTTCCCGTGCATTAGATCCATAAACTGTTGGAGACATCGCCGATAGCTGCAAACATCCTCAACCCTATAAGATAAGTTCTTTTGTCTTATCTTTATCGTGTGTGAGAATTGTTAATGGTATACTATTATCCGCCTTACAGAGATCATAATATACCGCTCATTAAGAAACAACCACTACTTCCCTAGCTATATGCCACGAAGGACATTTAATTACACTTCAAATTTAAACGAGGTTGGTATATTAGCAAGATAGAACCAACCATTATGGTTTGCAATTCAAAAATATCACTTATAAACCGGTTTTGAGTCTGTGAGGAGTTATATTATAATATTAAACTATTACTTTTGACATCTATTGATAACTCGGTACTGAAATTAAATTTTCTTTACAGTATAACTGTAAATAAAGTAGATAAAATTTATAGCATTCATAATATTATATTTGTCAAACATGTCACTGCATTTTTGAAACTATTGTAGGAGTTGGCACGCCCGATTTGTGTTTTATTTGATGTTTTTTTACAAAATGAAATCATCTAGGATCTAGGTATTGCAAATGGTGTATTTTTGAAATATAGAAAAACTCACTATTCGTGGGGCACTTTACACGTGTACACACGATAAAAGTATTTTCATTTTTCAGTATTCGAATTGGAAAATAAAATTAGTTACTTTTCCAATGATTCAAGAAAAAACGATACTATATTCGTCTAGTCGCACAACAATTTTCCCATTTATTTTCATATAAATTACAAGTTTTTTTAACATAAAATACTAGAATTGAAACGAATTTAACGGCGAAGGTCATTTTATTTCGCAACAAAATCTTATCAAAATACACGTCTATCTGTCTACAAACAAATAAATTACTTTATTTCAGCAATAAATGTATTTTTGATTAACAATAAATTAAAATGTCTCACCTATATTCCAAATTTCGTATAAATTCATTTTCATTTTGTTTTGCTCCGATGCTGTGATATAATATTTCAAACTTTAAACTGGAAAAATCTACACAACGTAATTATGTTTAAGTACACAATTTGTCAATAGATAATGTTATACATCAGTAGCGGTGCGTTGATAATGAAATTTAGGACAAATTAAAGGTGGTTTCATGCAAGAAAAAATTAAAACTAACATTAATTTAAATCTAAAACTAAGAAGATTAAACCATGTTATTTTTTAATTTGAATCTTAATTTCTCAGCTTTTTGCATGCGAATGTACGTGTAATGTAGATGTTAATGCAAGAAACTAAGCCCAACTAGCAAAATTGAATTCTAAGAGGACTGAATTGTTGTATATAATAGTCGAATAGCGTTGTTTTAAGGACTTTTATTTCTATTAAGCCTTTTGTTGCGATAATTTTGTTTTTTAAAGAAAATTGTTGTATTAAATGATTCTATAGTGACTTTTACAATATTTGTTATAACGCATTATACGATGTTTTCTTTTAAAATGATATAATACCTTATAAGCCAGTTTATACAATATCAAAAATATCATTTTATAAGACTTTTATACCTATTGTATAAGAGTTCTGTAATATACTATATAACTAACAGCTACCTACAACATTATAAAATAGTTAGGTACTTAAGCTTGTCTAAATGAAGCTGTATAATGTTGTATAATAAATATTGTATACAATTGCGTTATTTTTTTTTAATATCTACTTGAAACTTAACCAGAATTGACTAGACCAGAATTGACCAGATGTGACTACACTATTAAATCATTTTATAGTAGCTGTATAAATGATTATAAAACAGTCATATAAGAGTTGTATAAACTTTTAATAGAAATGTTATACAACCAAACAGTTGTAAAAAAATGGACACTCTTCAGTTGTATAAGGATCATATAATTGTTTTGTATACCGTTATAAGAATTTAAGTATCCTATAAGACATATCTTGTAGCTGTTTATACAAACCTTATAGAATTGCTAGAAATGCTACTTGGGAGAAATTAAGATTTAAATTAAAAAATAACATGGTTTTATCTTATTAGTTTTAGTTTTAAATCAATCTTAGTTTTAATTTTTTCTTGCATGAATCCACCTTTAGTATGTTTATTCAAGTTTCAAGCCTTACTTTATGGAAACTGGGAATTAGTTACAAGCAATTTTTTTATGAAATTAATTCCGTACTCATTAGAATAAATTGTTATTATTACAAAACCATTTTGTTTAATAATTAGTTAATATAACCCATGATGTTGAGGACTCGCATTTATCAACAAATAAATTGTCTCGGATCCTTGTGAACTTAATTTTATTAATACATTATTACATATTATTATAAACAATCTCTTAGTATAAGTACTGGTACAGTTTAGTTTGGTTAGGGTATTCCGCACACTGCGGCTAACCAAAGTCTATTGGAGCTATTCTCATATTTCACCAAACAATAAACAACCTGATTCAGACGACAGTGAATAACTGGGCATATTAGACAACTTAGGTCATGTCTATTACAATATAGCACTTTTTGGTAATGTGGTAGGTAATATAGTTTGCTCAATGCACGGGTCAGACTGGAGGGTGCTACTTTGAGCCATCGATCAGGTTGGTGTGATAACAAAATAATTCGACTCTGGTGCCACAGCAGCTCTTTGAACGTGGTTAGATGGAAATAAATTAGACTATCTTTAACGCATCCTCCTTTAATTCAGACATGCGCCGCATACAAAAAAAGGGTCGAAGCTTCGCTTTTTGTTAATCTGGTGTAGGTATTCTTTGCTACGATAAACTGGCAAAAACTGATAATCTCTAAAATGTCAACCCGTCTGATCATCGCGCACCCAAAAGCTCAAGTCACTAGCTAGATTTTATTACTTGTACTGTTTAATAACCTTTGAATAATAGGCACGAGTCTATTAATTTATTTTTCGGAAAATGGTAAAGTTTTTGATGAGACTAAATTATTCCTGAATCTGTTGCTCCGTTTCTGTATCTATTCTTTATTTTTCCATAAAATAGCTTCCCCACAGTAATCAATCATTATCAATATTACATTACAAGTTTTTTGTCCAAAAAGACCTACTTTTTTTTTTGACTAATTTCACAATCGTGTTTCTCGAATATTAGCATTCGTATACAAAATATTAGCCGGTATTTTTTTGTTTTTGTTAATTGCTAAATGATTAGCAATGAGCTACTCCACAATACCTGAGTTAGTTGATGAATCCATTTATCTATGTCTGTTACACTTTTCACTTTCGTTAATATATGCTGTACGTAAGAACCAATGATATTTTTAATTTCGACACATCCGATAACAAAGTATAGTTACAAAATAAAAGCACGTGTAGCGAGCTATGTAATCATAATCAACCATTCGTTACTTAGTTAAGTAGTGAACTGTGAAATCTTTATCTATACTTTATCTACAAAGGGGTTCCACCTGGAAAGCAATTCATAAACTTATCTTACGCATATGACCGATAAATCCATTGTTTTTATACTATTTCATATTATTTATTATAATGTTTTATGTAATTTAATCAATTAGCTAATGCAGACAAAACCGTTTCAAACTTTTATTTCATCCAGATGTTATGTAAGGTGAAGTGGGGTATATGTGATAATGGGGCAATTGTGACAGTCGGTTTAAAAATGGCTATTTAAATAGATATTCTTGTGCCACCTATTAGACAGAGCTCGAAATATGCTATTCTAGTGAGCCATCACTAGAAACTGTCGAAATTCCAACTTGAATTTAAGTTAAGCACAGATAAGCGATTTAAGCGAAGGGAGCGTTTCGCTCTTATGCAAATTTCAATATACATTTACCCCGTTCGTGCAATAATATATTATTTTTGCGGTATGTAGGAGTAATAATACAATTTTTATTTACTTAATAGTTCATAGTCATTGAGAGAAACATATTATATTGGTTATTCAATTGAATACTTAATATTTACTTCGGAATGCTGCTAGAACACATTTGCCCCTTGAAATGATACTGTACTTCAGCAGGATATTGTGAAACTACTATCCAATCCTATCTTTGATAGACGTGGAATGTAAGAGTTTCCAGTTTCTTCAAAAAACTTCAACATTCATCGTTAACTCTGACACATTTAGAAGTGTTTTGTATCAAAAGTTTTATTAGTTTCTTTTCCTTTGTTCCATAATTGTTTATAATAGCTGAAAATGTTCCGAATTTTTTTCAACAAAATGAATTACAAAAAAACACATGCAGAGAGCTTGGAATGAATTTCAATACAATAGCCCCAGAGTAAAAAGTATGTTATTTACTACAAAAATATAGACTTTCATCACAATTGCCCCGGTCCCTGGGGTAAATGTGATATACTGACATGATTTTAAAAAACATCCCGCAACACTCGCAACATTAAACTTTATTTAAATTTCTTGCATACAATGAATAAAAAACCCCTTCGAAAGCATAAGATTTTTTTTGTAAATTTTTTGAAATTGTTCTTGGCACCTTTATGTTGAAAGAAAGTTGAACTATTCAAAAAGTAGATCACATTTACCCCATTCCACCTTACCTACTTCTGTATTCTCTGTTCTAATAAAATGTCGTTTATGGTGTAATATAGTCTTCCCTAGAAACCGACACCCAAAAAAGAAAAAGGTACCTGGAATACCACAATAGATTAAAAAAGGGCGCTGTTGGGCAAATACTCTATAATCTAATATTGTATATTAAAATATTAAGTTGTTTGTTTAATTTTATTATTTATCTAGTGACGGAAATATATTTGAAAATAACACCCATCATAAATAAAATAATATATTTTCGACAACATATAAAGTAGAGATAAGTCCACTAGATGTGTTTATTGCTGATTATTTAATATGATCTTATCTAATGTGTTTTATTTTTTTCATTTGTAGGAATGTTTATTCATTTTTCGAGTTATAGTAATGTAGGTGTAATTGGACAAGCATACGAAATACTTTACCCAGATAGCACACTACATCTTAAAGAATCGTGCAAGTGCATTATCTCTTAAAGAAAAGGTATTTTTTCCATTGCATCAATAATTTTTTTTGGTTTCACTTTCCATGTTTATCTTGTTATTCTTGTTCTACATTCGAGTAAGTACATTGTACATTCTAACTTCTAACAAATAACCAAATCATTACTGTCATCACAGATCATATAACTACTACTGTCATTTATTCATTATTTTACAACTTTACAAGAGAAGTGCCGTTGGTATTGTTTGAAATATTATCTAATATTTCGATTTTTCAAATCTTAGGAAATGGTATTTAAATTAATACTAATAAATAGGTTGAACTTCCATCAAAATACAAATTAGTTTATGTTTTTCTCATTTCCATGACAACGCAAGGTATACATTGGTACACATCACGAATTCAACCATTTGACATTTACTTCTTATTTCCATCTATGATTTCCATTTCTTGTTGTTGTAGTAGTTATAGACCAGTATTTATAATTTCAAAGTGCACCAATAAAAAAAATAGCGTAAAGTATTCGTGGATAACTGGTCTTGAAAACATTTGCTATATTACGAAAAATCGCGCGTGTTTTCAAGGCCTTAATATCCACTTATACTTTAATATACTAATATTTACTGTGACATGACAACATCTGTGAAATCAAGCATGATAAATAAATAAACTTTGACATTGTTTATGTAAACCAAACTCCAAACTTAGTATTTTACAACATTTATAAAAATTTTTAATAAAGGTATCATGCAGCTGCTTCTCTTTTTACTGTTTTAACCTTGTCAATCCAAAAAATACGCGTTATTTAAAGATCAAAATTTAAGATTTAGTGGCCCTATTATTCTGGTGGCTAATGAGTATATTTAATTGAATTTGTGATAAATATCTGCTAGATTATCAATAAGTATCACAAAATTACAAAGATGCTGGATAAAAACTGTGAATTGATTCATTTTAAAAATTCAAGCTTATTTTTTACTTATCTTTTCAAATTCATATCCCGAACATTTTTCGAAATAATTAACATTTAAAAATAAACCTTTGTGATAAAGAATCCTATTAATTCAAATATATATTTCTCTTATTACCCCTGTATAGCTTAAAATAAAATAAGCTTTTCGAACTTCTCTGGTATCTACCGGTCTCGTTATTGACAACAAAAGCGAGTCGTAAACATAATTTATGAGAGCGGCGTCCGTTTGGGACAGCAACTTGAATCAAACCGTCCTGGAGTGAAACATCTTAAATTTTTATTCTGTAATCTTTGCTTTTGTAACGAGTAATAAGTGATGACTACTGTTTGTCCCCGAGGTTTCAGTCGTTACTAAAAGAGATGACAGATAATGACAGAAGTAGAAGTTCTATTAATTTAATAAAAAAAATGTGTTCCGAATTCATTTTAATATGAAATAAAAAATATTAAAGTATTATGAGAGTAGGTAATGGAACAAATATAATATGCAATTCGCATTCGTCAAAAAACCACTTTACCAAGTAAATCTATTTTCACGGTCACTGACAGGCTGTAACGTAACGTAGTAATTTGTCGTAATATGTTTCGGTGAAATTAATGCTGGAAGTAGGAATACATGGACCAGCGAATGTTTTATATTATTTTCCGAAGTGCAATCGAAGCTCACTATTATGTACATTGACCTTATGAACAACATTCAACTCGATATACCTAATTACCGACATCATTCAATGTTGAACATTTTTACACAAATTATAAAAGCAAACCGAATGGGTGAGTCATCTTTGTTTGTGGTAACGGAAAACACTTAAATAAGTAATGGATTTCTTATTCAACACTCGTTTGCTCATGTAATGAAAAATTTATAATGAAACTGCATATTGGAACGTTTTAAAAATAACAAGATTGAACAATCAACAAACCACAGGATGACTTTTGAGATTATAAAAAAGTAACAAAAAATGAAAATCGCATTATTTTGCTTTTTTTATACAAAAATACACTGAATTATTTCCAACATCGTAACAAAAAAACATTTAGTTCAATTATATTTATTTGAAGCAGTGGTAGCGAAAAAGAAGGGTTCACAAAGTAAAAAAGTTCCCAAAGAAAAACCAACGCGTCAAATTGGCAGATATTTATATTTTTTGGCAAAATCTTTTCAGTTGTTGATAAATAAACTGTAATTACAAAGGTGCGTCCGAAATTACAACAAATCAATCAATCTGAACATTAAATATGATTCTTTCCCGACAAGATGCAATAGGAGGTTGATAATGTGATAGTCTTTCGTATTCCATATCCAAAATTTG